>CAWUFW010019967.1:0-167059 GCA_963921515.1 Calotriton arnoldi
TATCTCTTTATTTAGGGAACAGACAAGGTAGCATTGTCTTTTTATGTTGTTACTAACAGAATTTTGATTAAGAAAACTCAGAAAAATATTGCCGTAAGATTTTGTGAAGGAGGGGTCAGTAGAAGGAGTGATACTGACGTCACAAAGTGCCGCGCTGGCATTGTACAAAGCAGCGGGCGTGTAGCGAGAACAGATTGTAAAGGGAGGGTCAGTAGAAGGAGTAAAAACTGACGTCACAAAAGGCAGCGCTGGCATTGGTCAGACAGCGGGTGTGTACAAGGCTTTGATTGGTTAGCTGGCGTAAATTGCGCTAACATTGGTTGAGACTGTAGTTACGTGAGGAACTGTGATTGGTTGGTTGGTGTGAGTCGTGCTGGTATAGGATAGGGCTTAGCAAATAGGGAAAGGAGAATTCCGGAAAGAATTTTGATATCCTGTTTGTTGAGAAATACTAATAGAAGAGTCTGAAGATGGGTTTGATAAAAACAATAAAGAATTTCTTTAAGAAAGACAAACAAATTGTGACGAGAGAGGGAATCCCAATTCCACCTCCAAAAACGCCTGCCTCTTATATGATGATGGAGCGAGGTTATCATATGTGTGTTTGGTTAGAAAATTGGATGAAATTGACGAAAGATGATGGGATGTTAGCTTTTCCTGAGTTTGGAACATTTAATGTGAGAATTTTACAGAATTTGAGAGCTAGGATGAACATGATAGAGCCAAATCCAAGACTTACTCAGTATGAAGCGTTGGAGGAATGGGAAGTAGAAGCTTATGAGCGAGAAAAAGATCAAAGTGGTAGGAGATTCAGAGGTTTTATGCCTAGAAATCCATTTGAGAGGTGAGAAGATCAGATGAAAAGATGGAGAAGAGCAGTAGTGACCGAGGGTCTATATCCAGTTTTGAAAGTAGGGAGTCAGACAGGTACTAAGTGTAAAGAGAAAAATAAAAATATAGATACATCCGGAGAGGGCTTGGATGAATCTGATGATGAATTGTTGGAAGATATGATGACTAAAAGACCTCCATCATATGAAGAAAATTCAGGGGAGGTGATTCCAAGTGCTCCGCAAATGGTAACTCCATTGACCCCCCAAGTTACCGAAATAGCTAGGATAGTGCAAGAAAATGAAATAAGCTTGATAAATAAAGCCAGAATAGAACCTGTACAGAAGCTAAATCAGTTAAATTTGAATGCAGAAGCTTTGACGGTACCAGTGACAGTTGGTCCTGTGGTTCCATTATTTGGAGAAAAATCGACTTTGCCAAAAGTACACACATTAACAGTTCCAAGAAATAGTGTAAGGAGTGAAGTAGTGTTAGTAACAAATGAAAATAGACAAGATGACCAGAATACCACACTATTAGACTTACCGGTTGATGATTTATTAACCGAAACCCCGAGGAGAAGTATTCAATTAGACCCAAGGAAAATAGGGCCAAATTTTACTCCAGTAGCAGGGAGTTCAGCAGGTCCCTCTCCAGAACAATTAACTAATTGGATAAAAGAAATGACCAAGCCAAAAGGTCAACCACAGAGTTTAAATGTGAGCCAATTGAAAGTAGATTTAGAGGAGATGATTATTTTAACAGTAAGTCCAGATAGACTAGGGACTTATAGTGATGAAGAGTTGCTGCTTTTGTGTAAAAGTATTACTTGGAGAATGAAGAATTTTCATGAAAAACTATCGGAAGTTGCATGTGAGTTTGGTGTAGATATAGAAAAGTCGAAAGTGTTGCAGAAAATGTATAGAATGGTTTTACTGACAAAGATTTAGAAAGTTTGAATACATCAGGGAGAAGATTGCAGATAAAGGAATTAATGAATATTTTAAAGAAATGGGGAACTGTAGAATGATAGAGGAGTAAATGGATGAAAAAGAAAGAAGAGACTACTGGTAAAGGAAATTCCGTGTTTCCGTTAAAGGAAACCGAGCAAGTTGAAAGGGCATGTCCCATGAGAGAGGTACCAGGTGGTGGATATGTTCATGTACCATGGACAAGACAAGATATATTGTTATTTACAAATGACTTCCCCAGATTGCGAGAAAAGCCTGTTGGATGGTATAAACAAGTGGACAGATTTGTAAAAGTTTCAAAAGTGTTGTTGAAGGATTTAAATGGTCTTTTTGAAATAGTGGTTCCGGCTGATTTGTGGACAGAATGTAAAATTACTGTTGACTGGCCTAAGGATGAATATCCTAGGGATGCAAAAACAGGTGCACCATCTGAAGAGGTGATGAAGAAGTACCATCAGGTCATTACTTTCTTGAAAGGGAAGATTTCCCCTAAAGAAATGGATTGGGTTAAGATTGACAGGACGACCCAAGAGCCTAAAGAATCGGTTGACGCATATTATGAGAGATTGCTACAGGGGTTTAACAGTACTGTGGGTTTGAAAATATTGGAGATAAAGATATGGGACATTTTGTGTATCGGTTCGTATGTGGATTGAAACCAGAGATTAGTGCAATGATACAGCAGCATATGCTCTGCTGGCAAAGTAAGTCAATAGACGAAATTTTGAGGTATGCAAAATACTGCAGTGATGATATTGATTCAAGGCTTAAAAAGTTAAAGGAAAAAATGATGTGGGCACAAGTGAAGATGGCAGAACAGCAACAGGAAAATAGTAATGTGCAACAAAGTCAGAATCAGGTTGGTCAGGTAAACAGTGGAGGTAAGGGAAAATTTAAATTGAGTAAGGAAGAAGCTAAAAAGAAATTTCCTTGTCATGCGTGCGGAAAGTTTGGACATTTGAAGAACGAGTGTAGATCTGGACAAAAGGGTAATTAAATAAATCAAAATTTAAATCCACAGATGCAGAATGAGGTGGTTGGGAATCAACAGCAGCAGGTAGTTACTCCACAGTTACAGGTGCCACAACCTCCTATCCCCTGTAATGTAAATGCTCATCTGCAGATGTACAGTGCAAGTTCTGGATTCCGAGGAGAAGAACAGTTTGGTAAGAATCCACTAGTTTTGCAGTATTTGGTGCGTTGCAATGAGAGTGATTCGGATATATCTCAATTACGGTGCCTGAGGGGGGAAGAAGAGTGCGTACTTGGCGCATCTTTAGCGGTAGATCAGTCAGGTCCATTCATAGATGGAAAAGTAGATGGTAAAGATATCACCTTCTTGTTGTACACTGGTGCTACCCGTTCTACTGTGAGAGCAGCAGAAATTCCAAACCTACCCCTCTCGGGAGAGACTATCCAAGTTGTAGGCGTTTCAAATAAACATATCAGAACTCCTGTCACAGCCCCGATAGAACTTCATATTGGAAACTTCAAAGACATGCATCGGTTTGTGGTATGTGATACCAGTCCTGTTAATCTCCTGGGCAGAGATTTGTTGTGTAAAATGAATTGCACTATTTATTGTACACCGGATGGTGTTGCATTTATGACACCTGATGAGGATGTTGAATACAAAGTCATGATGGCCCAGCGAGAGTCAGAAGTGAGTGAGTTATATTCACTGCTCACTGAGGAAGATTTGCCTGAAGAGTTGAAAGGTACAGTGAGATCAGATGTGTGGGATTTTTCAGGAAAAGAGATTGGGTTAATGAAAAATGTAGATCCAATTCAGATTACAGTAAAGGATGGTGCAGTATATCCCAATACCACACAGTACAAAATGAGTTCAGAAGTAATTGCTGGAGTCACACCTGTAATTGATCAAATTATTGAGCAGGGAATTCTAAAAGAAATAATGAGCAGTCCCTGTAACTCACCCATTATTGGAATTAAAAAGCCTAATGGAAAATATAGAATAGTTCAAGACCTGAGAAAGGTGAATAAAATTGTTGTGCCATGTTGTCCAGTAGTGCCAAATCCAGCAATAATTCTTTACCAAATTCCCTGTGATGCTGAGTGGTACACTGTCATTGACTTATGTCAGGCATTTTTTCCATTCCTTTGCACCCGGAAAGTCAATATTTATTTGCCTTCCGGTTCGGAAACCGTATCTTGGCATGGTGCCGAGTTCCTCAAGGGTACACTGAGAATCCTTTGATCTTTAATCAGATCTTGAAAAAATGTTTGGAGACTTTGGTCATGCCTCGAAACTCTGTGTTGGTTCAGTATATTGATGACCTACTGGTGGCATCAAAAACACGGGAAGCATGTGTAACAGACACAACTGCTTTACTGAACCATTTAGCAGGAGGAGGACATAAAGTGTCACCCTCCAAATTGCAATACTGTAGACAGGAAGTTCAGTATTTAGGTCACAAGATTGAAAAAGGGGTCAGCAAGGTGACGCCAGAGAGAATCAGTGTGATCAAGAAAATGAATCCACCCAGAAATCAAAAAGAAGTGCGAATGTTCTTGGGAATGGTTGGATACTGCAGACAGTGGATCTGTGGTTTCTCATTGATTGCAAAACCTCTACAGAGGTTGACACGAAAGGATGTGAAAGATCCAATTGTGTTGGATGAAGAGAGTATGGAATCTTTCTCCAGATTACGAAACAGTCTTTGTCAAGCGCCTGCTTTGGGAATGCCAGATTACTCTAAAGAATTTGCATTGTACTGTTGTGAGCGAGATGGATGTGCACTTGCAGGTTTCACCCAGAAACACGGAATGGCACGACGTCCAGTGGCATATTTTTCTGCTACCCTGGATTCAGTGGCTGCAGCATTACCAGGCTGTCTAAAAGCAGTAGCCGCCACTTGTGTAAGTCTAGAACAGAGTGAAGCTATTGTGATGGGTTACCAAGTAAAAGTGTATGTACCACATTCTGTTGAGATCCTATTAACTCGCACTCGGACTCAACACATGACCTCTAGTCAGCTGACTAAATATGAGAGAGTGATTCTAGGCGCTGAAAATGAGACAGTGTAGAGGTGCACTACTGTGAACCCTGCTACTTTGCTACCGAATTCAAGATGTGAGGAGGTGAAAGAGGAAGCAGAACATGATTGTCTGGATGTGACAGAACTCTGTACTAAGCCTCGTCCTGATACAGAGGATGAACCCTTGGAAGAATCAGATTGTGAGCTGTTTGGGGATGGATCATGTTTGAGAAATTAAAAAGGTGAATTGTGTGCTGGTTATGCTGTCTGCACCTTATCATGAGCACTAGAAGCATCCTGTTTGAAGGGGGTAAACTCCGCTCAAGTCGCAGAGTTGATTGCTCTGACTAGAGCATGTAAATTGGCAAAAGGTCTAAAAGTAACAATTTTCACCGATAGTCAGTACGGATTTGGCATCGTACATGACTTCGGTCAGTTATGGATGCAAAGAGGATTTTTGACTTCCTCAGGTTCCCCAATTCGGAATGGAAAAACTGTAAAGGAATTATTGGATGCTTTGCAGTTACCTATAAGAATTGCACTTGTAAAATGTGCTGCACATCGATCAGAAGATGAAAATGTGACAAAAGGCAACAGATACGCGGACCAATCAGTGTGTTACTGTACACAAAATACAATGGCAATAAACAGATCAATTGAAAAGGGAAATACCGAATGCCACCTTATGCTCACAACCACATTTGAGACTTGGGATGAGGTAAGGCAAATTCAGGAAGAAGCCAGTGATAAAGAAAAGGAAGAGTGGAGTAGAACAGGTTGTAGGAAAAATGCAGAAGATGAGGTATGGATTTATCTCGATGGAAGACCAGTATTACCAGATTCTTTGCTTTCTCACATGGCCAGGATGTATCATGGGCTGACACATGTTGGAAGGGACGCAATGTTAAGACTGTTCAAGCAGACATGGTACAATCCAGAGTTCAGGGTCATCACAGAAAGTTTATGTCAAAGGTGTGCCATATGCCAAAAACAAAACCCAGGAAGAAAGACAGTTGTAAGTTGGGGTGTAATTGGGAAAGCAGGAGGTCCTTTCACTAGACTTCAGATTGACTTTATTGAGTTACCTCCATGTAATGGGCTAAAGTACGTCCTTGTCATTGTCTGTTTGTTTTCTTGCTGGTTGGAGGCCTATCCAACGAGAAGGAATGACAGCCTTACTGTGGCTAAGCTATTGATGAGAGAATTGATCCCTAGATTTGGTTTTCCAGTCACTTTGGAATCAGATAGAGGATTGCATTTCAATAATGAAATAATTCGGATGATTTGTGCAGCATTGCAAATTGAGCAGAAGCTGCATTGTGGCTATCGACCAGAAGTATCTGGTATAGTTGAGCAGATAAATGGCACAATAAAATCAAGATTAGGGAAGGTATGTGCATCCACAACACTGAAATGGCCTGACGCTTTACCCCTTGTATTGATGAGTCTTAGAAGTATTCCTGACAAAAAGACTGGATTAAGTCCCCATGAAGTGTTGCTGGGAAGAGCCATGAGACAAGCATACATACCTGCAAACAAACTGATGAATATGTCTGATGATCGTGTGCTAGATTATTGCAAAGGACTGGCTGATCTGGTGCGTTCTGCGTCTCACCAGGTTGGAGGAGAAGCCACAACGACACAGCGGAACCAAGCACATGATTTGAATCCTGGTGAGTGGGTCCTAGTCAAGAAGCACGTGAGGAAAACGTGCCTAGAACCCCGTTGGAGTGGCCCTTACCAGATCATATTGGTGACGACCACAGCAGTAAAGTGTTTCGGCTTACCAAACTGGATACATGCAAGCCATACACGCCTAGTCCCTAGTCCAATTGACTAGGTAAATTGACTGGTAAATCAAAATCAAGAACCAGCAGCTGAAGTGTGCGAAGCTGAAGAGTCTGGAGTGACAGATTCTGATGAACATTTTGACAGTGAACAGCCAAGCACAAGTCAAGTAAAGTGGGCACCAGATGCTGGGACTGAAAAGACTGCTGTTGAGTCGGAAGAAGGTGAGGCTGCCATTGAACCAGAAGGAAGTGAAGCAGCTGTCGAAACAGAAGAAAGAGAAACAGCTGATGAGTCAGAAGTTGGATCAGAGGAGACTGAGGTCACAAATGAACTAGAAGAAGGTGAACTCACTGACGATCCAGAAAAAAGTGATGAACCTACAGAAACAGAAATACAAGGGAGCGGAGAAAAATGGATAGAAAGAAGACTAAATAAAAGAAATGGTGAACAAAACACAGAAAGTGAAAAGATAGTACAGAAAAAGAGACCTAGAAAAGGAGACAATTGGTCAGGTGGAGCAAGAAGACTAAAGTATAGAATAGTCAAGAGAAGATTGAGGAAAAGACCAGAGCAAAGTAACGAAGTCTCAAGCCAAACAGGACCAGAAAATACAAGAAGAGAAACAATCAGAAAATCCAAAAGAGCAAGAATTCCATGTAGGAAGTACAAAGCTCCAGAATGGACCTACATAATACTAGAAGAATTTGAAGGTTTAGGTTTAAATGAAGAACATGAAAGTAGTGACACTGAAAAAGAAGATGAGAACAAACTGAGACCACCTTAAAGGGAACTGTAAAAAGATTAAGGTGGAAAAGAAAAAAATTGTCAGTTGAATTTGAATCAAAGACTCAAGAAAAACCAAAAGACTGAATTAAAAGAAAGGGGGTGAAGAAGAAAGTCATTAAGTGTAGGTTTACACAAAAAATCTATTTTTAGATATTTTTTTTATTTAGAATAGAATTCATATAGATGTTCCCGATATTTTTAGGGTTATAGACTAAAAAGGATTGTTAGATTTTTTTAATTGTATTTTTCTTTTTGTAGTATATTAAAATGGCAGAAGTAAAAGTGACTGAACAACCAAAATCTAGTCTAAAAAGTAGATGTATTAAAACCTCCTTATGTAGAGTTTTTCTGTTAACAATTATATGGGTTCTAATATTTGTTGTCATAACTATTTTTAATGTGAATAACATTGGAAATACTGCTAAAAATGTGTCGATTGAAGGAATGAAAGATGTTTCTAAACAACTTATGAATACTAATATAAAACAAATGGATGGAAGCATTTTCCATCATGACAAATCAATTAGTGATTTTTCGTTAAACGTTTTTACCAAGTTGTTGTATGAATATACTAATACTATGAATGTGAGTGATTGTTATGTTTGCATGAAATTACCTTCGTCTGTCTCTGAAGGTATAACCTATCACCACCTTTCACTAAAATATGGTGTGTCATGTAGTGTCCTTAGTAGCCTATTTTACATGACAGGTAAACTGGAGTATCAATATACTGATATAGATTTAGTATTTTCAGAAATACCAATTGTAAGGGAACTAAATAAAGTAGTAAGTGGTAAAAATGCACGTTATATGGAGAATTCTTCCATATCACTAAACCATTAGATGTAGAACATGCCTACAAAAACAATTTAACTTGTAGTTGACATGTAGAAGAGAGATTATTCTTAGACATGGCAGAAAATAGAAGAGCAAGTTTCCAGAAAAAGCTGATGAACAATAATCACCGACACCACCTTGGGCTTTTAGAGAAGGAAATTATGAGAAGGGTGAGACATATGCTGCGATGTCCCTGGACTGGTCACAGAAATAGAAACTATGTTTATTTAGATCAAAGACTAACTATAATAATTATTTCATTGGCACTAGTGAGTGTGAGCATACTTATCAAATTACTGGAGGATGGGGATTAAAGGGTGGAACTGATCCCGTTTTCCCGGGAATATATTATATGTGTGGTAAGAAAGCCTATTATAGGTTACCTGCACATTGGTACGGGAGCTGTTATTTTGGGATTGTTTTTCCAAAGGTTTATCATGTAGACCGTGAAGATAATAGTGTCAATGAAATAAAACAAGGACTAATACGCAGAAAAAGAGCACGTTTTTCAGAAATAGTAGGTGATATCTTTGGAGCACTGATACCCTCAGTTGGAGTTGTTTTAAATTCACACAAAATTCGAAAATTGTCCACAGTGGTTGACCGTTTATCAACAGATACTGCTGGTGGTTTCTTGATGATTGATACCGTAATGGTGGCAATCAGATCAATGGTTTTGCAAAATCGACTTGCCCTTGATATTCTTTTGGCAAAAGAGGGTGGAGTCTGTGGCATGTTGAAAATTCAACACTGCTGTACCTATATCCCGGATAAAAGTAAAGGGATAGAAGGATATATTAGAAATATTACCAAATTGCATAGTGATTAAACTCAACTGGAGGTTGACAGTGTTTGGGAGAGACTTGGTAAGAGTTTTTCTGCAGTTAATAAATGGTTTGCTACCTTTGGAAGTAGTTTATTAGGGAAAATAATAATGCCAATAATTTCAGTAGCCATAGTAGCTCTAGTAATATTAACAGCGTATAAGTGTTGTAAATGCATAAAAGAAAGAAAAGATGCAACAGACAAAAAGAATAAAAGAAAAGGAATAAAAAGAAAGAGAGAAGAGATAGAGTTAGAAGAAATAAATGAAGAATACTATGACATGATGAAAAGGTTAGATGAGAGTGCTATAAAAGAAGAAAAAGGAAGTAAAATCTAAAAACATTAAAAGGTGGCACTCGGTATGGTGAGTATTTATGATGGCTCCTAAAAGCCATCAGAGGGGGGATTGTTGGAGCAGAATTTCGTGAAAGAAACCTGCTCAATTGAATACCCCTATAATACGTACTAACAGTAAGTAGAGTTAGAATGATTAATGTGCACAATTACACTACACTCGGGAAGTTTGCATGAACTAAATGAAATTAATACTTAAATAACCGGAAATGTAATAATCTAGTGTTTAGAGTGAATTAAGAAGGTTTGCATGGCAAAGCCGCAGGTGTATTTAGTAAAAAGCATGATGTGTGTTGCTTTATCCTAATGAATAACGCCGCTTTTCTGCTTATGCTTGCTAGGCTAACAGTTAACATGAAGTAGAGCTAAGATGAGGGGTAAACAGTGAAAATGCATTATCACATAATTAATAAATGATTGTTTTCTGTTCTTTTAGTTATAGACGAATTTTCCATTTTGTTAAGTTAGCCTCAGTAAGGGCGGGTGAAGTTGAGAGCGAGCGGGAACCATGTGACTAAATGACTGAACTGCTGTGCAAAGCGTAAAAAACGTGACCTGGTGAAGGACATGAACATTGACAAGCGGCCATTGCCAGTGTCATCGTGAGAACGGAACCCGAAGTTGTTGAATTTAATAAAGTGTTCAAAATATTGTTACATATGTACTCATGAGAGAGAAGGGGTATTGATGACTATGAAAAAATGTGTGGAACAATGGTGTAGTCTAGAGAAAAATGATTTCATGGTGGGGTGACATCCCACCCCCAGAACTCAACCAATCCCTTAGCTAGAAATTGTGAACTTAGCACCTATTGTGGGATGGACATGTGGTTTTAAGGGTATAAGAATAGGTGCTTTAGGAGTGTGGTTTAGCTGCTGCTGTCGCTACTGAGGGTCGCTTAGGCTGAAGGTGTCCGAGTGAAGGGTGCGCCCCTGTTCGTCGGGTTGCAGAGAGGCCGAGCTGTTCCTATCTTGTCCCTGTCCTGATTTCTTGAGTCTTCGATCCCTGACTCTTGGTCCTGGGGTCCCCCACTACTACCTAGGCCTGGATGGTGGTTTTCCCATTACAGATCCCTTGGGTTTGTATTTGATCTAATCAGTATTGCAGAATTATTTTTGCAGTCATATTTCTTGTCTTTGCACCTTTTGTCTCTTCATCTATCCCTCCGATTTATTAGTTTAAACAAATATATTTTACTTGCATCTAATGTCTCTTCATCTGTCCACTCTATGCAACGTATATTTGAAAATATTGTTCTGTTATTACTATGATTAGATTTTACCCTCTCTCTCATGAGGTTTCCAGTATTTGAATTTATGAAGTAATCGATATGAGCATTTATTATTACTAGATAAAATGTATTAAATCTCACCAAGAGTCTGTGGTTATTTTAGCCAGTTTATTGATTAAATGTATCTTTATAAATTCCATTGCCATCAACTCTTCAACTAATTGGTCCATCGACCAAGTAGATTAAAAGTCGATTATTACTTTATTCAGACGTGAATATTCAGTATGATTAAAGTTAGATCCAGAATAATCTAGAGTAAAATTAGGGCAAAGTTAATAAACTTGACACTGGCGCATCAGGGATGCGGGTGAATGTGTATGGGCCAAAGTACGTAATGTCATTGAATATTTATCGGAAACAATGGGAGAGCAAGGGAAGGAGAGGGTGCGTCCGTATCCCCTGTATCATATGTATTAAACAACTACACCAGCTCCGCTGTAATCAGGCGTCGTAGCACAACCGGGGGACATTCGGCCACCCGGTTGGGACCCCAATGATGAAGCATGACACCAACTAGGTTGGTGTGTGAGGGGTCTTTTAACAAGCCCAGTGGGTTCTAACACTGCCTACCAGTGATGGTGCCACACATAGACAGGGTTCGTCCATAGTAATTGAATATTTATCCCTGATCAAGTTATTTGGGTTCACGCTGGATCAGTTTCTTGGTAGCAGAGTGACGGTTTAATTATTGATTAGTTTGGTAATGGTTATTGATTATCGATTATATGTTCTTAACATGAGGAGTTAGTGTCATGTTCTATGTTGTCTAGAAGTACAGGTACGGAGTTGCCTGAGGAATCCCGGGAAGGAATTAGCCTGAAGTAGGCAGAAGAAGAGTGTGGTAAACAAATGACACTGCAGAAGTACTTTGTCTGTTGAAATAATACTGAAAAGCTACGTAGGGCTGTCAGTGTTATAACTAGGGAAAATTTGTTTGTAAGTAGAGTGTCTGAAATAGTGAATGGCCCACTTTTGAAACCCTAGCAGTAATTCTCGAGGGAGTAACCGGACACCTTTTTAATGCCAAAAAAGTCTTCTTGTGAAACTTCGTCTTTATCTCTAGAGGAGTAACAGGTCTCCCCGGAGCTTGTTAGAAAAGTGAGATAACGCTGGTCGTTATTGTTACTTGCAGTGTAAGGATCTCTTGGAAAAGTGAAGACTTCCCATGTCACTGACACTGTCCCAGCCCTTCCAGTATATCTTAAGCTGTAACATGGAATTTGTTTACTTCCACTAAAAGGCACCATATTTTTCACCTTTTACAGTGGCAGTGAGCTGCACGTCTAGTACGATTTCCCGTGTTACTAACACTGTCCCAGCTCTTCCAGTCTTTCCAAAACAGTATCATGGTATCTCCTAATGTTACTAAAAAGCACCATCATTTTTGTATTGTACGGTGGAAGTCAGCTGCACATTAATCAGGACTTGCTGTGCCACTGACACTGTCCCAGCCCTTCCAGTGTTTCCTACGCAGTAATGTGGGATGTCTTAAATTTTAGCAACTATTTTAAGGGAGGGAGAGTGTTCGAGTTATTAGGGAAAATAAATCGTGAAGGAAGGCAAATAATAATCTAATGGCTTTATTACTCCATGGAGAGGAAATACTCTTTACGGATTTTAATGCTCATGATGGCTGTTGGGCACTATGTGTGGAATAGTATATAGGGAAGTTACATTTTCAGACAGGGTTTCCCATTAGAATGACATTTAGTGTAGAGGGGTGGAGCCAAAGGTTTCAGTCAACCGTTGTGTGGCACTAAGCTTTATTTTGCCTATGTGTATCTCACTTTAATTTAAATCATTCAGACCTCTTTCACATGTTTTGTCGGTGCTACACATTGATCCTTGACCCTGTTTCCAGCCAGGTCGCTCCCCTCGCCGCACAGCTCCACCTGTCTGTGCCCGTGTTCCAGCCCTCGATGCTGCCGCGAGTTCGAGCCATCTGCAAGCTGTGTCCACTCACTCTGTCCCTTCCTAATCGCCTGGTTGGCTGCTGTTTCTGCTGTTTCCATACACTTGCCTGTCTTCTGCCTTCCTCTCCCCTTTTTCCATAACTCTGTCTTTCTTTCATTTTGCCCTCCCACCGCTGCGTCCCCTGCGGCCCCGACCCCTCGCTCGCCCATTCGTCCCCCGCTCCCGCCTCCCAGCTGCTCCTCCCTCCCACCTCCCCTTCTTAATGGCAGCCGCTGTGCGTGCCGAAGGCGCGCCTAAGGCAAGCCCGTCTGCGCCCATCCGCCCCTGCCCCCACGAGCGCCACGACACCCGACGCCGCTACACCACCAACATCCTCCACGGACTCAACACCGCCCGATCATCCACCTGCGTCCAGGCCACCCCGAAGCTCACGCACGGACCCTTCTCCTGCCGTAGCTGCAGCTTCACCAGCCACCAAACACCAGCACGGCCTGCCCCTCCAGCCAGGGCAGGTCACAACCATCTCAGATGCATACTACTCAACACCCGCTCCGGCCACAGGCACGCCATCGAACTCTGGGACCTACTCGACTCATCCTCCCCAGACGTCGCCTTCCTGACGGAGACCTGGATGAACCCCTCCTCGGCACCCGACATTGCCATAGCCATCCCGGATGGCTACAAGATCACTCGCAGGGACCGCACTAACAAACCAGGAGGAGGAATCGCCATCATCCACAGGAATTCCCTCAGAATTTCGACCAGCACCGAAGACACCCTCAGCACTGCCGAACACCTGCACTTCCAGATCCACATCGATCCCAACACCACCCTCAGAGGAACCCTCATCTACAGACCCCCCGGACCACGACCACAGTTCAGCGACTCCATCACCGACGTCGTCAGTACGCACGCCCTTGCATCCACATACTACATCCTCCTCGGAGACCTGAACTTCCACCTCGAGAACGCCAACGACCGCAACTCCACCACCCTGCTCGACAACCTCGCTAACCTCAGACTCAAACAGCTCGTCACGACACCCACCCACTCCGCCGGACACACGCTCGACCCCATCTTTTCCGCCAGCAACCACGTCACCTTCAGCCACACCACCGAACTCCACTGGACCGACCAGTGCTGCATCCACTTCTCTTTCGAGAAACACACCACGCACAACCACCCGCAACAAATGCCCTACCGCAGCTGGAACAACATCACCGAAGACCAGCTAATCACCACCCTCGCCCGAGACCCACCAACTGACCCCACCGACACCGACACAGCCGCCCGCAACTTCAGGCAATGGATCGACCACTGCGCCAACACTCTTGCCCCGATCAAACAACCCTCAAACAGACGCACCGACATAAGGGCCATCTGGTTCACCACCAACCTCCAAGCATCCAAGCAGACTTGCCGAAGACTCGAGAAGAAGTGGCACCACGAACAGACACCGGACAACCAGGCTGCCCTCAAGAACGCCAGCCGCAAGCACCACCAACTTATTCGAACCGCCAAAAGGACCTCCTTCAAGGAACGCATCAACAACAACGCGCACAACAGCAAAGAGCTCTTCAACATCGTGAAAGAACTCGCCAACCCCAGCTCCAGCTCTAACGACATCCCGCCATCGCAAGACCTCTGCGATTCCCTAGCCACCTTCTTCCACCGCAAGATCACAGACATCCACGACAGCTTCAACACTCAGACCCCCTAGTAGCCGCCGACACTTCAGACCCTCCATCCCCCAACCACACCGGCCTCCTGCTCACCTGGAACCACATCAATGACGATGACACCATCAAAATCATGAACACCATCCACTCTGGCTCACCATCAGACCCCTGCCCTCACCACATCTTCAACAAAGCGAGCTCCATCATCGCACCCCAACTCCGGAAGATCATCAACAGCTCCTTCGAGACCGCCACCTTCCCGGAGAGCTGGAAACACGCTGAGATCAACGCCCTACTCAAGAAACCCAAGGCGGACCCAAAGGACCTCAATAACTTCCGGCCCATCTCCCTGCTCCCGTTCCCGGCGAAAGTCATCGAGAAGACAGCCAACATGCAACTGACCCGCTTCCTCGAGGAGAACAACATCCTGGACACGTCCCAATCCGGATTCCGAAGTAACCACAGCACCGAAACCACCCTCATCGCCACCACAGATGACATCAGGACCCTGCTGGACAACGGCGAAACCGCGGCCCTCATCCTCCTGGACCTCTCGGCCGCCTTCGACACCGTCTGCCACCACACCCTACGCGCACGCCTCCACGACGCTGGGATCCGCGACAAAGCCCTGGACTGGACCACCTCCTTCCTCACCGGCAGAACCCAGAGAGTCCGCCTCCCCCCATTACGATCGGAAGCCACCAAGATCACCTGCAGCATGCCCCAAGGATCATCCCTCAGCCCGATCCTTTTTAACATCTACATGGCACCGCTCGCCAACATCGTCCGATCGCATGACCTCAACATCATCTCATACGCCGACGACACCCAGCTGATCCTTTCCCTCACCAAGGACCCCACCACCGCCAAAACCAACCACCACGAAGGAATGAAGGCCGTCGCAGAATGGATGAAGAACAGTCGCCTGAAACTGAACTCTGACAAGATGGAGGTCCTCATCCTCGGCTCCACCCCCTCCGCCTGGGACGACTCCTGGCCGGCCATGCTGGGAGCTGCACCGACAACCACCAACCACGCACGCAACCTGGGGTTCATCCTGGACTCAACACTATCAATGACCCAGCAAGTCAACGCCGTCTCCTCCTCCTGCTTCAACACCCTCCGCATGCTTCGCAAGATCTACAGATGGATCCCCACCGGAACCAGAAGGACGGTCACCCAAGCCCTAGTCAGCAGTAGGCTGGACTACGGCAACGCCCTCTACGCGGGAACCATGGCCAAACTCCAGAGAAGACTCCAATGCATACAGAACGCCTCCGCACGCCTTATCCTCGACATCCCCCGCCACATCACTGCCCACCTGAGAGACCTGCACTGGCTCCCCGTCAACAAGAGGATCACCTTCAAGCTCCTCACCCACGCTCACAAAGCACTCCACAACACCGGACCAACATACCTTAACAAACGACTCACCTTCTACAACCCGAAAGCCCGCTTCGCTCCGCTGACCTCGCCCCCGCCACCGTTCCACGCATCCACCGAACGACCACCGGAGGCAGATCATTCTCCCACCTCACCACCAAGACATGGAACACCCTCCCCATCCACCTGCGACAGACCCAGGACCTGCTGACCTTCAAGAGACTTCTCAAGACCTGGTTGTTCAAACAGTAGCAGCACCCCCACCCTCCCTCAGCGCCTTGAGAGCCCCACGGGTGAGTAGTGCACTTTACAAATGAATGATTGATTGATTGATCCATTCCACTCCAAACCAAAATGCATAGGTAAAAGACATTGTCATTTACAACGCCAATAGTCTAACTCTCATAAATGCGAGACCTATTGCATTACCAATGTTTGTTATTATATATCGTGATCATTGGTTATGTTATGTTACTCTATGTGTATTTGTAAAGTGCACACTCCCCTGTGAGAGTATTCTGACGCTAAGCAGGTGTGTGTGCTTAGCCCTTCCTAAGGTAGGTTGGTTAAATGAAAGGTCAGTTCTTCAGCTTCTTGCAGAATTCAAAAAGAAAGGAAGTGGCTCTGATGTAGAGTGAGAGGTTGTGCCACACTTTAGGAGTAATTTAAGAGAATGTTTGTATTTCTCATCTATTTTTGTGTACGTTTGGGATGGATGTGGGTAGGAATCCTGCAGTGTCTAGGTAGTTGGTGGAAGGAGAATGAAATTGAAATGAAATTTGTACTTGTAGAGCGCACCCATACCCCCAAAGGGGTGTCCAGGCGCTGTACGCATACCGCTGTGGAACCCTTCCTGGCTTTTCCCTGTGAAATGTCCACTCCTGGGCACCCCCAGGGTGAAGCCAGGCATCCCAGCGCTGTTGGGGCCGTTGTGGAGATTAAGCAAGCTATTGCCCAGAGTTGCAGAGTGGGACCCATGATTAGAATAGGCACCGAGGCGAGAATTATCAGGTCCGAGGAAATTGAGCCCAAGACCCGCTGAGGCGGGAATTGAACCCTGGTCCCGGGCCAGATCTCTGCATCAGGGTCTGCCGCTCTAACCATTGATACATGGAGATACAACTGTTCAGGTATGTGGGACATACGTTGTGTAGTGCTTTGAATGTGTGTGTGAGGAGTTTGAAATGAGCGTACTTGTGTATCAGGAGCCAGTGGACCTCCCTGAGGTGTGGTGTGCTGTGAGTTATGTGTGGGCAGTTGAGGATAAGTATGGCTGCAAAGTTCTGAATGGTTTATAGTCTTCTGGTAAGTTACTTTGTGATCCCAGCATAGAAGGTGTTTCTGTAGTCCAACTTACTGGTGGACAGGGTGTGAGTGATGTTTTTCTCAGCATCTTCAGGGTGTGGAAGCAGGATTCCGCAATGGCATTGTTTTATGCGGGTATGTCCAGTGTGTTGTTGATGAGGATTCTGAGTTTCCCGGCGTGGGGGCTGGGTCTGGGTCCGAGTTCAGGCCACCAGTTGGAGTCCCATGGAAAGGTTTTCTTGCTGAAGATAACTACTTCTGTCTTGTCGGTGTTGAGCTTGAGACAGTTAGCTAATATACACTTAGAGATATCGGCCATGTATGCGGTGAACATGTTTCTTGTCTTCTGAGTCTTGTCAGAGAGAGAAAGTATGAGTTGTGTACTGTTTGCGTAAGCGTGGATGTTGATGTTCTGTGCACTGATGACATTGGCCAGAGGGATCATGTATGCATTGAACAGGGTGGGGTTGAGCGATGAACCATGAGGCTCCTCAGATGAGCTTGAAAGCTTCCAAGGAGGAAGTTGCTAGGCTGATAGTTTGTGCTCTATCCATTAAGATGGAGCAGACGCAGCAGAGAGAGAGAGTCCTTGGAGGCCAATCTCGTGCGGGTGCCTGATGAGGATGAGGTGTCAAAAGCTATAGAGAGGTCAGGAGAATGTGGACTGCCATGTCTCCTCTGCCAAGGATCATGCAGATATCGTCGGTGGTGTTGATGAGGACTGTTTCTGTACAGTGTTTGGGCCTGAATCTGGACAGCGATGGTGTCAAGGAGCTGGTGGTTGATGATGTGGTCGGTGAGGCATCAGCTGGTTAGTTTCTCTAAGACCTTGGCCGGGTATAAGAGGATGGAGATGAGTGTGTAGTTGGAGAGCTTGGCTGAGTCAGCACATGGTTTCTTGAGCAGAAGCAGGACAGTTGTGTGCTTCCAGGTGTCCGGAAATGTGGCAGAGTCAATGGAGGTGTTGAGAATGGTTGTTAATGCTTCTCTGATTGGTAGTCCTTTGGTGAAGGCATGGCAGAGGCAAGGGTCAGATTGGGGGCCTCTGAGTGGATGATCTTCATGGTAGCAGCAGTCAGGTTTGGCGGTAGTGATGGCAGGTGTTAGAAATGGGGTTTTTGGTTGTCAGAGTATGCACCCTGTACAAGCAGGAACCACTACGCTAGTCAGGGTAAGCTGGATACACACTTAAAGATAACCTGTGCTCACCCTCTGGTAGTTTGGCACAGAGCAGTCAGGCCTATCTAAAGAGGAAATGTTTAAAGTATTTGTACAACACACAAACACAGTAACACAATGAAAACACCACAAAAATACTCCACACAGAGTTAGAAATATAGATGATATTTTATGAGTAAAACAAGACCAAAATGACAAAAATCCAATAAGTAGAACCAAAGTTATAGATTTTTAAAGAATAAATCAAAATCTTGTGCTTAGAGTCAAATAGCTCTTAGGGGTTACTTGAGGTTGTGCTGGAACGGGGTAAATCCAAAGTTCAGGCTGACTGCAATGGAGGGCAGGATGGCTACAGGATTTACACAGGTCCCACTGAAAAACTACCTTGGATGGAGAAAGTGACAGCGTCTAAGACTCCATGCATTGGTTCCAATCCCCGCAGGCAATGAAGGTAAAAAGATTGGGGTGACCCTTCAGAGAGGGCCATTTTCCAACAGCAGGCCATGAGGTCAGGGTTCATTCTTGAGCCGTGATGGGAAGCTGAGTTGCGGCGGTGATGGGGTCTGGTTGAGAGTCGAATTTGCATATATGGAGGTGATTTAGTTACAGAAGAATTCTGAGAGTTTGTTGCAAAGGTCCTGCTATCGGGTGATATTGCTGACAGTGGTAGGGCGTGCAGTGAAATATTTGATGATGGTGAAGATTTTGTTGCTACAGTTTGTGCCGGCGTCGATGCAGTCTGTAAGAGCTGTGAGCTTGGTGTTCCATATCTGCTGGTGGTAGCACCTTAGGGAGGATTTGAGGATGTCTGTATTTGTGGTGTCCTGACTTGTTCTCCGTTTCCGCTCCATTTCATCAGCCTGAGTTCCTCTGTGTACCAACTGTCCTGTGGTCGGGCTTTTACTTTGGGGAGCCACACTAGCCTCTATAATTTTAATTTACACTTGGCTTGTAGTCAGATGCCATTATAGTATGATGAACCATTCTACCCTCTTCGGGCATGTCTTGCAGAACAAAGTGAAAGTTAAGGAAGAATTTGGTGTGTAGACTACCCAGCAAATGTACAAGAAGGCTGCCATGAGTGCTTCTGTGTTCATATTCAACTTCCAGATTAGTTGTTGCTTAATTCCAAAGTGCATCTAAGCTATTTGTTTGGCATCTTATATTTGTGAAATTCCGCACTTATTTTTTTTATTAACAGTAGGCCGGTTGATAGAGGTCTTCCAGGTCGCCAGAGGTTTGTGCCATGGCTGAGCTGCTTTTTTGCTGTTGAGTTTTTCGCTTCTCATATGGCCACATGACAGGACTTGAAGCATCAGACTACCAATATGTTGTTTGCTGATAAAATGCTTTTGTTAGGTCAAACTAGGAGGGAGCTAATACCCAAAATTACTCTACCCCACGGTGTTGGGACTCGTAGGTTTGGTATTATGGCATTGTGAGTACTGTGACTCCTGTAATGCGGCCATTAAATGAGTGGGTATTTTTGGCGATAACCTATTTAAGTGTGTCAAACTCATAATGGAAGAAAACGTGACACTGTCACTGTACTTTGGGGATTGAAACCAGCATTCTGCAGGTCACGCATAGAAATAAGAACACGCCTCTCGGGATTGTTTTTGTGCAGGAAGGAGGTCCTGAATGTTTAAACACACAGCTGTCTTAGTTTGCATAATTTCCAGAATATTTTTCAGCATGCAATTCAAGTGCCACTCCCATTAGTGAAGGAAATAAATCTTACTTTCTATATACGCTGTGTGAAAACAATGTAATCTATTTCAAAATACACAACTAATTGCAAAATGACTAATGTGAGTTTTGAAATCATTTATAATCAAAGACGGTTGATGTATTCACATTTGTTTCCTTCTGACTCAAGCAAACTGCTTTTCATTTTGAAATGCCAGTATGCTTTTAAATAAAGGACCTTGATAAGCTCATTTACAAACAAAAGAAAAGAAAAAATAAAGAAAAATCGCAAACAAAGGATCCTTTGGGGCATATTAGCAAGACCCACGTTAAAATTATCGCCGTTTTAGCGGCAGGAAACTGCCGCTAAAACGGCGATAATGAGCTTGCTAATATGCGTTATAGAATTCAATAGAAGCCCAGGTTAGATGTCCTGCACATCTAACCTGGGCTTCTATTGGAATTCTATAACGCATATTAGCAAGCCCATTATCGCCGTTTTAGCGGCAGTTTCCTGCCGCTAAAACGGCGATAATTTTAACGTGGGTCTTGCTAATATGCCCCTATGTTTGTTAGAACGTGATAACTGGCAGCAGCACCCTTTGTGGCACTCCACAAATGGATCCTGTTTTAGAGTTGGGAAATAACTGAAAATCCACTGATTTGTCATCCTCTGGCCTGCCAAAAGCCCTCCCTGGAGGATTGTCCACCACTGGAGTTTCCTCTGGCCCAATAATCTTTTCAATGGAGAAAATTCTACCGCAGACTTCTTCAAAGGAAATAACTTTCAAATTCCTCCACTAATCAGAAGATTAGTCTATTAGTCACAGTAGCGAAAACGCAGAAATCACATTTTAATGAGACAAACTGGAAGAACCTGAGGAGTGAGTAGGTAAGATGAGCCAATAAGCGCCCTTGATAAGGAAGGAGTATAAATGCTCAATCACATAAAAATACCAGGATTATTTAGACAAGGAAATTCTACAAAAACGAATATAAAGCGAGAGGAAGTGTAGAAAGTACGGAGAAAGAGAGAGCCAAGCGAGTGAGAGACAAAGACAGAACGTGAAAGAGACAGCATGAAATAGGGAGGCTTGAAGATCAATGTAAGATCCACATGGAGATCATTGAACTCCCAGGGCCATATTATCAAGAACATCGCAAACATTATCGCCGCTTTAACGGCAGTTTCCTGCCGCTAAAGCTCTAAAGCGGCGATAATGTTTGTGCCGTTCTTGATAATATGGCCCCCAGAGTTTGTAGAGAGGGATGGAGAAAGCTTGCATGCTTGTTGTCCGACTACAGACTCTAAAATCTGTATGTACATGTTTTGCACTGAAATCCTGACAATGTCAGTGTTGTTTGTTGAGAAGTAAAATTGAGGAGGAATGCAGTGAACACTGTTGCATGTGATTGGAAGAGCTATGAAGGAGAAGGAATTGGAATTTCTGAGGAAGGCAAGAATCACCAGTCCCTACAGGCCTGGAAGAAGTACAAAGAAGTACAGAGGGAATAAGAGCCTGTAGCAAAGTATAGGATGCGCCATTGGAGAGAACGTAGGAAAGAATTCTGTTTGCCAGTGGACGATGGGCAGATTCCACAGCAAGATGAGATGCAAGATGAGGAAGAGTTTCATAGGAAACGGTTTTGGATGAAGCAGAAATCGTCCTCTCCAGGCTGCCTTCAATCCAGTGTGGCCTTTGTTAGGTTGCAGAAGAGTAGTACCTACCAGGATCTCAAGATAAAATGTTTAGACCTCAGCAGACAAGTCCAGATATTTAAGAGAGAGGATGACCCTCGAGAATGAGCTAATTCAGCAATCTGAAACTTGGTAAAAAAAAGCTGCCCAAGATGCGAAGATTAATGAAATGCTACAATAGACAAGTGTCCTCCTTGGCCTAATCCATGTAGCTCTGTGAACGATAATGGGGTAAGTGTCATCATCAATCTTTGTTCCAGATCCCATTTCCCCAAAAATGTAATTTCCAAATATGAAATGTGTATGATACCTCATTAAATTATATTTGGGGGTGGGGGGTATATAGTGCGACCTCGACCCGAAGGTATCAGAGCGCTTTACATGAGCACCAGTTGCATTACAGACGGACACATTCATTTTGTTAGGCACCAGACACATTCTTTTTGTTAGGCACGGGGAGATTGAATGATTTGCCCAGAATCACAGGATGCTGAGCGTCCCTGCTGAGACTTGAACTCAGTTCCCCAGCTTCAAGGTCGACCACTGTAGCCCTTAGGACACATCCTCTTTGAATTGTCTTTTTAAAATGCTAAATTATAGATAGTTTGAGATTGTTTGACTGTTTAGATTCAAAGTGATAAGAAAAATGGCAGATTTCGTAATTATAAAATGAAGAAATCTGTCTGATGCGCATGAAGAAGGATGTACTCCATTGTTGCACAGCATGTCCAGAGTGAAAGAAAAAGTATATTATAAGAGACTGAAAAGGCAGTAACAGGCAGTAACAGTAGGAGACAAGGGAGTAGCAGGGAAAATAAAATACCCTCCAATTTGAACTACATGGCTGCTACTGAGTGATTGAAGTGTGTGATCCTGATTGTTTCAAGGACTGTTCCTCCAAAGTGTGACCAGCCCTTAACACCTTGTGCAAAAGGGCTTAGGCCAGTAGCAGTGATAAACTCCAGGCTTCTTTTGCAGGCTTCTATGCATAAGTTACTTCAAAGTCTAAAATATCTGCTCCACCTCTGCATGCATGTTAGTCAACCAAAAGATAAACATTGAGGAAGTAATAATTTTGCACAGAAATTAGTGTTGTCAAAGATATTGGGTTGACCTAAAACATCTTTTATAGAAGCTTGAGATTTCAAGGCAATGAGAAAAGAAAAGGGAGTATTTCTAATGATCTGTTGGAGAATATCCCATTAAATAGTATTGCAGACTGAGGGGATTTCATCCAGAGGTGCACTTCAAGAAATACTTGGTGTTTGCCAAGGTGTGTGTGTGTGTATATTAGGCCAAGCATGAGCATGGTGTTGTGATTCAGTTGGCACTTGAAAGTGACATTTTTAAAAGAAGCAACTATCATGCATAGAACTCTTCTCTTTGGGAGCAGACTCTGGATGTCACATCATCACCACCTGATGGTTCTGCATCTGCATTAATTTTCCCACATTTACATTCGTTCTGTCTCACTCTCTCTCTCACCCACACACATACAAACACATCTGAAGGCACTATATAACCCCCTTCCTTATCTAAACCCACCACACACAAACAGTAACTCATATCACCAACTATTAGAACATTGGAATGGTGAGTGCTCCATCGAAAACAATGGAGTGCTCGGGCTTCTAATGGCCGGTAGAAGCCCAGAGCATCAACATTCCAGTGTTTGTTCACAGTAACAGCTGTGAACAAAGGCCTCACGGAGCCCGAGGGGATTTCAAACCCCTCGGGCTCAGTGAGGCCTTCGTTTTAAAAATTAGAACATTCTGCCCTTTAGCGGTGGAATATTCAAATAGCCTTAGAGCCCTCCGTAGTGGCTTCTACCACCCATTAAAAGCTCCACTCCCTGGAGAGGGGCTTTAATGGCTTGTAGAGCCCAATATGGCGAGCTCTGAGGCTATAATAGGAACTTAAGAACTACCATAATCCTGCATCGTCACAGGTTACACAATGCCTCGAAATATGTTGTTATCCTGAGTCCTTGTACTCTTTAAGCCATCAGACTTATGTAGTTGCTTACCACCTTGTCTTAACACCCTGCATCAATACAATTAACCTACTACTACTTTAACAATACCCCAGTCCAGTGATATACCCACCTCATCTCTCACAACCTGTCATTAATCAACACCCTCCGACTAATTCTTCAAATCCCACAAACAGTTCCACTGAACCTCTTCCTGAGTCACCATATCACTGTGGTCTCTTTTTTATACAATGCCAGTCTCTGCAAATTCCATCTTTGGTCATTACACAGCTTGATACCACTTCTCCAAACTTCCTTCACCATTTGAAGTTTTGAAAACATAGAAGCACTGCCCTATTATTCTTCAAGCATACCTATAAACTAATATCCGGGTTCCAAAGTATATTCCTTGCTCTTTACACATGATTCAACACGTCAATACCCTCTACCACCCACTGTTCCTTTCTTTCTTGTTCCATCTCATAACACTAAGATCCTCCATACCTTTTTTCACACATATTTTTCTCATCCATAATAGAACCAACTTGCATTCCAGTTTTGTTTCTCTCATTAGTTCCAAAGCGCCAACCTTGTAACAGAATTTCAAGTGGGTACATACATGAACAAGGTCTCCTTCAGCAATATCAGCACTTTTCCTGCATTGTTTGTAGCAATATGAATTGCTCATTTGACAACTTGTTCAACTTTACTGTCTGCCCATTACCCTTGCGATTGCACAAAGATGTCATTATATGCCCATGGTCTCTTAATGAAAAACCCTTCCCTTCAACAATTCTCTCTAATACAGTGACCATTTTCTCAGTGGTTATTTCCTTCAAAATCTCAACCTCCACCCTGTTAGAAAAATAGCTGTTTAGATCCACTTCTATAAGTATATTGTATGCTGGACCACGTTAAATATTTCCTCTCCATCCCCACTCTACTTTGGTCTAATACATCCACTGCTAGCCTCTATCTTTCTCTAGCTAAATTCTTGGGCCACCAAAGCCATCAACTTCTCACCCATACCATCCTTGGAAACTCAACTCATTCTGAATATCCCTCTCCATAGAATTCTTTGTCCATAACTGGCTCCCAGTAATTCTTCCTGGAACTTCTTCTTAAGGGTTTAATGATGAAGGACGTCGTCTCACAAATTGGCAGGTAACAAATAATTTATGGATTAAATAAGATCAGGTGAAGGGAAGGAGCAGCAGGAAGCAGCTGGACCTAGTTCCCTCACTCACAGCTGCAAACCACTCTGACATTCAAAATGCAACAATCTAGGATTCATTACATAACATGGAACATTACATAATGATATTCACCACACTGCTAAGCAAAATGCCACAGTCTTCACCTACATTTCCATTGTTATAATGTTGTTAAGTTCTCTTCAAATTCAAGTGACGGTACAAACTTCTCTTTCCTTTCTATCAAACCATACTTCATACATAGTGTTTCTGTTACCTTGAAAATGGCCTCAAAGAAACGCATAAAACATTTTCCCTTGGTCAATATTCCCATATGTAATGCTCAATATCCACCAAAACTTCATCCCTCTCCCAAGATAAGATCCATTGCTTCTTACTCACCCTCTCTGTGGAATGCTCCATCACATTATCAACACTCAGTACAGCATTCCCCGCTTATTGCCTGTCCTTGCCCATACCCATCCATTTGTTAGGCAGCGTCCTTATTCCTCCACCTGTGCACATAAAATCCCACTCCCACTTTCCAACCGCTAACAACACGCTATGTTTCCCTTCAATAGCACAATACATCAGAACATATTCCTAAAAAAATGGAATGTTTACTTTTCTTAAAAATATTTTATTCATTGGTGCTCAAAAACAGCAGACACCACTGATACCAAGCCAAAGTAAGATTAGTGATCTGAAAAGCTCCAGAAGCAGTGAAGAATACCCTAAGCACCCTGAAATGTAAGTGAAGATTAATTTGGTGAAATGCTGACTTCAAATTAAGTTTTGGTGAGAACTTGGTCCCGTTAAGCAACAAGAACACTCTCCTTAAAATAAGGTATTGTAAATTAATTCAACCCAAAACATTAATTCAAAATCTTCAAATCAATGCAAATCACAGTCATCTATCTGATCACAGGTGAAAGCCACTCCGAACCCTCCTGTGCCCTATAACTTCCTCATCAACCATCTCCTTCAGCATCGTTCTTATCTCTTCTCTCATTATCACTGGCACCTTCTTTAAATTGAGTGTTACAGGCACTCATTTCCTTTAAATGTATGCAGTGAATATATTTTTAGGACACAGACACGTGTCCTCAATATATCCACTAACTCTTCTATGACTCTGTCAGAAGTCAATATGGGAACACTGTATATATATATTACTTACTGGTGGTTGCTAGTCGGTAGATATATTTAGGATGTAGTTTCTATAGGAAGAGCGTTTTTCCATTTGCCAATAACTTTGGCGTCGTTTGACGAATCTTCGTGAAATTCGCAAAACTAATTTGCCAGTCACTTCAGCTGCTGTCTTGTGGTGATCCATCAAGCGGGAGCTGAGAAAACGCTTTTTCCCTATGTTAATTTCCATAGGAAACTTTTGACACGGCTACAGCCCGAACTGCTGAACTGAATTACACCAAGGTTGGCAGAAAGGTAGCTGTTGCTCTAGAAAGAGCCCTTTTTGTTAAATGGTGTAAATCCGGTCAGTATTTACGGAGTTATTTAAAGGTTTTTCAGATATACAAATGGGGACATGGAGGATCCGCGAACCCCCCCCCCCCGAGATCTTGTGGTGAGATCTGATTGGCTGCCAACACTTCAAACCAGGAAGTGTTGGCAGCCATCTTGTGACTCAGTTGAACCAATTCACAAGAAAAAACGTAAGCAGAAAAGAAAAGCGGGCAGGGTAGAAACACCCTGAACCCCTAGGCCTCTTGGGGTGGGGCCCCACAGGGTCCCCCCCCCCCAGGGCCAAAAAAGCATTTTTTGTAAAAATAAATTGGAGGGAGTCGCGCTGTATCCGTGACTCCTGTCGAAATAAAAAAAAATTAAGCACAGTGCCCCCCTCCTAGAATCCCTAATGCCCATGGGACTGCCACCTTCCCGGGGCATCTTTCATTATTAATGTGGGGGTTGGCCTCATGGCAACCACCGTGCCCTGGGGACCACCACCTGCCCAGGGCTAATGTTTTAATGATATGGGGGGCCCACGCGGCCCCCAAGGATGTCCTTGGAGGCCAACTACCCCGCTGGTTATCTCCAATAAGTCCCACACAGTGGGATTGCTAAGAGGTCTTCAGAGGCCACGCCCCCTTTCTCCACCACTCTGCAAACACAGCTCTAGTGCACTACTGGTTGGGAGATGAAGTCCACTTTACTCCTGAGGGACCCTGGGGGCCAAGAAGCCCTCCTGGTACCTTCTGTAAGTCCTACACAGTGGAATTCCTGAGAGGCGGCCGGAGACCCAGCCCCCTTTCTGCACCACTCTGCAAACGCGAATATCAGTTAAAAAAACATAGAAATTCACTGAAAAAAACAAAGGTTACCGGGATGTTATAGTTAGGAATCAGCATTTAAAAACCTTAGAAATTCACTGAAAAACCAAAGGTTACAAGGATGTTTCAGTTAGCAAATAGAATTCAAAAAAGCTTAGAAATTCACACAAAAAAAAACAGTTTACAGGGACATTATAGTTAGTGTCAGATTTTACTCATACAAAACCAGAGATATTTAGCCGTTATAGTTAGCTGAGTTAACTATAACTCGTGCCCCCGCAATGCACTGCTTATGACCTCACATATTATATCACTCATGACATGGTCAGTGACATCACTCATGACATCACTCATGACATCTCATATGACATCACTGATGACATCAGTGATGACATCATCCAGTGACTGTGAGTTTTTTTAAACTTTGTGAGTGTTAAATATATATACCAAGGTGTATTAGTGAATCAGTGGGTGTATGAGTGACTGTATTGGATGACTGAGTGGGAGCGTAACTGACTGTATAAGTCAGTGATTAGGTGTCTCAGTGAATGTATGGGTGAGTGACCGGTTGTGTGAATGTGTGCATCTGTCTGTCAGTTGATGTCTAAGTGGGTACGTGAATGGCTATATGGGCGATTGATTTGTTGTCTGACTATCTCTATGGTTGTCTGGGTGTCTGTGTGTGGGGGTGAGGAGGGTTGTGACTGCCTGTACGGATGAGTGAGTCAGTGGCTGTAAAGGATACTCTGTGCGTGTGTGAGAAATTGTATGGGTGAGTGAGTGTCTGAATGGCTCTGTCAGTGATTGAGTGCATGTGTAAGTATGGGTGAGTACCTGGGTATGTGAAAGGCAGTATAGGTGAGTGACGGGCTATATGAGTGAATGTATGTGTGAGTGAGTGAATGTGAGAGTGGCTATAAGGATGAGTGCATGCTTCTGTCAATGACTATAGGTGAGTGAGTATGTGTTACTATTTGTATGAGTAAGTAAGTGGGTGTATGAGTAACTGTTTTGGTGAATAAGTGTCTGTGTGATTGACTGTATAGGTGAGTGTCTAGGTGTGTGAGTAGTTCTATTGGTTGAAAGTATTAAGGTCTGAAAACCAGGAAAAAATGTACGATATGTTGGCAAAGAAATTGACTGGGAACAAATGGTCCGTCCTTAATGGCAATGATTTATCTTTTATGGGAGTGCTTTTAAAGTCCAATTAAGAATGTGTGTGACATTTCACACTACCAGCATTGAGAAAGGCAAACCCCTGCCGAAACGCGTCTGTTTGGTAAATAAATTGGCATTTCTGAAACCCGTAGAGTGCTCCTTATGCTCCATGTGGAGCTTTGTTTTTGGATTTTTAAACATGCACCCACTCACACGCAGGAGGTACCCATTCTGAAAAGTGTTCGGTGGATATAACAGTGGCAAAGGAGGTGGAATGTTTTAACAAGTCTGCCAGAACCGTCGCAGCCAAGACAATTGCCACACCTTCCCACAAGTGGGGACATTACTAAATGAACAGGCGTTAGTTACGGGAACCAGCGCCTGCAGGTTTGTGGCACAAGTGAGTGACAGCGGCTGAATGAGGGATACAGAACACTATTTACAGCTTGTTAGTGCTCCCTTAAGAGTTCTGAAAAAGCCTGTATGCCAGCATTGGACTTTGATGCATTGTAAGGCGTGTGCTCACTGCGAGGAGAAAGACTACTGCAGTTACAATGAGCCCACAATGCACCATAATTGAAAGTATTGAGACTCTGAAAACCAGGAACAATTTGTGCGATATGCTGGCATAGAAATTGACTGGGAACAAATAGTCCGTCCTTAATGGCAATGATTTATCTTTTATGGGAGTGCTTTTAAAGACCAACTAAGAACGTGTGTGACATTTCACGCCACCAGCATTGAGAAAGGCAAACCCCTGCCGAAACGCGTCTGTTTGGTAAATAAATTGGCATTTCTGAAACCCGTACAGTGCTCCTTATGCTCCATGTGGAGCTTTGTTTTTGGATTTTTAAATGTGCAGCCATTCGCAATCAGGAGGCACCCATTCTGAAAAGTGTTTGGTGGATATAACATTGGGAAAGGAGGTGGAATGTTTTAACAAGTCTGCCAGAACCATCGCAGCCAAGACAAGTGCCACAAGTGCCACACCTGCCCACAAGTGGAGACATTGCTAAATGAACAGACGTTAGTTACGGGAACCAGCGCCTGCAGGTTTGTGGCACAAGTAAGTGACAGCGGCTAAATGAGGGATACAGAACACTATTTACATCTTGTTAGCGCTCTCTTAAGAGTTTTGAAAAAGCCTGTATGCCAGCAATGGACTTTGATGCATTGTGAGGTGTGTGCTCACCGTGAGAAGAAAGACTATTGCAGTTACAATGAGCCCACAATGCACCGTAATTGAAAGTATTGAGACTCAGAAAAAATGTGCGATATGCTGGCATAGAAATTGACTGAGAACAAATAGTACGTCCTTAATGGCAATGATTTATCTTTTATGGGAGTGCTTTTAAAGACCAATTAAGAACGTGTGTGACATTTCACGCTACCAGCATTGAGAAAGGAAACCCCTGCCGAAAAATGTCTGTTTAGTAAATACATTGGCCTTTCTGAAACCCGTAGAGTGCTCCTTATGCTCCATGTGGAGCTTTGTTTTTGATATATATATATATATATATATATATATATATATATATATATATATATATATATATATATATATATATATATATATATATATATATATATATATATATATATATATATATATATATATATATATATATATATAGAGAATACAAAAAGAGTTGCCTCTAGGTGGGATGCACTCCCAGGTGGAAATTACGCCAAAGCAAGGGCACACGCCATGAACAAAGTCCTTTTCTGGTTACCTGCCAGACGCGTTTCGGGCCAACGCCCTCTTCAGTGGCAGACCATGTGATGTGCCGGCATGCGGCAAACACCAGTAAATCCCCATAATAATTATGCTTAGGTGAACCACCTGAAGCAATGCTTCCTGGGACTGGTGGTTCAGTAAAACCCAAGTGGGTCGCCGCCGGCACTCACATTCAAAAATGTCTTTAAAAGGATTGCCGATGTTCGCGCCGGCATCCCTGCATATAACAGGCACCTCCTGTTCCACAGTTAGCTGCCCCAATAAAACACACACACACAAAGGGACGTTAACAATAACCTTTTGTCTAAACTAATATAGCAAATTAATTGTTATTTATTAGAACACATCAAACATGAACAAAGCAGGATGCGTTGCTACTATACAGTACTTTCTTCCACTTAAAAACAAGAGTTCAGCATACAAAAAGAGGAAGGACGCATTCGCACCTTCCAGCACCAAGTGCCACATCCAAGAGACTATTTAAACTCAAAGCACATTCCAGCTCATCAGTGTTCCACATTCTACACAAGCACCAACACTCCTGCATCATCACTAGCAATTACACACACACACACACACACGCACGCATGCACATGGGCACACACACACATATTCTAAGCCAATGCTAAAACACATCTCTCCTGTGATCTAACCCTATGTAGATATCATACTGCTAGGTCATTCCAAAATCATTGGCAGGTTCTTGAAAACATACATGTTCCATTTAACAGAATGGCTCTTGAAATTAGTATCAATCAGCACTTGGCTACAATAAGACATCTGGCAGCTGTTCTATAAAAAAGTTGGCAAAACTTATGTTTACAAGGACCTGGAACATTTAGAAAAATGCAATTGTGAGATTCTAAATTAAAAAAATCCATTTCCTTTCTCTCTGTTTTCCATCTTATCATACTTTCCACCTCCAACACACAATGACAAGGTCTGTCATCATTTCTGTATTCTCAAGAATCACTAACCATGCAAGCCTCTTAATTCTATATCTTCAGGACTAACCAGACCTTACAACACATCTGACACTCGTTCCCACTGCCGGACACCCCTTGTCATGTGTTACCAGGACACTCCTTCCACCCTGGAAGGTGCTCCCACATTTGAAGCACCCCTTGAACCCTTCCTTTTCTGATTCAGATCTTCCTTCTTTGCACCATTCACCCTCTCTATTGAACTTACTCATTTGTTTGTATTCCACCACTCCAACCTCACCACTACTCTCATCATTTCTGTATCTTGCATGCACTCATCTGACTCTTACATTCATTTTGCAACCACTATCGCGTAATGGGATTTTTCATTATCCGTAAACTTTTCTTTATTTTTCTTTTTACTGTAACACTGCATAATAAGCTGATCATGGATTATCTGGTCAGTTAATTCCAAGAAAATACAGCCATAAACCAATTCACATAATAATGCCACAAATTGGTTAATTCTCATGTTCACTCTCTGAATTTGGGTGCAAAATAAATGCCTTTACATCGACTTCCCAAAATACATTTGTAACCGTTTAACTGCTAATGCATGCACATTTCCTATAGCTACCCCATTTGTACAAACCACTACGATAAAAACAATTAAACATGGACCCATTTGCAAGAGTTTTACTTGCATCTCCCTTTCCATTTAGTTCTAGAATGTAATTCATTTAAGGTTTCTAAATATATTCCAAACATTTAACCCACTACTCCCACAACATCGATAAGTAAGATTTACCTGAAAGGGATGGAGGTGTTGCATACTTGACGATGATGTGGACACAACAAAATCAAATCAGAATATTCTAAAAATGAGTGGAAAAAGATTAGAAGACAATAAAGACATGAGAGACTAAAATTTCACATTTCCTCAGCATAGAAATTGTCAGTTGGATCAGGTCAATTGGAGGGGAACATGGCGGCAGGTTAATGCCAGTCGCAGGGAGCTCCAGGGGTTGCACTGAGGTCGACTCTGACTAAGAAGCCGCCCACAGGACTGTGGTTCCCCCATTTTCCCCCATCCCCTTTCTTTGCGGTTAATGTAAACTCACCGGAATTTGCCTCATGATCTTCACCTCAATGCAGGAGTCTGGCACCTACCTGTCCATTGGCTTTGCACTTTGTTTTTGGGTGAGTGGCTGCGGCTTGGGTCTCCCTCCAGGGAACTGTAAGCAGCACTAGCACCAGCGTGGGCGGTGCATTTGTCTCTGAGGCTGGCATGGAGAGCAGCAACCTTGAAGCAACGGCGGGCTCAGGTGTGGATGCACTTCCATTTGAGGGTGGCCCTAGGCAGATGAGGGAAATGCAAAAGTCTTCTACAAACACACCTGCAGTCTCAGGGAGAGAGTTTGCTGGGACTAATCTAATGGGAGCCCTGTTAGGGGGATGAAAAAAGTACATGAGGGTTCTGCTCCGGCATCAGCTCCTATTTTTGTGGCTCCAATATCGGTAGCAGCTTCTTTCAAAGTGGCATAAAAAAATAGATATTCTCTCAGGTCCACAAGGTCGACGGTTTTTGAAGCCTATTCTGAGGTAGGCAGTGGGCAGAGTGCAGTACCCATACCCTCATTAGGGAAAGGCTTTGTACGCAACTCTACAAAAGTGCATATTAAGTCAGATGGCAAAAAAGACACAGCATAAGAAGCGAGATTAAAACTCACCCAAAAGAGACCCTCCCCTTCCCTAAGCTGTTTTTTTCTAAATCATGGAGCAGAAGGATAAAGAAGATATAGACAAGAATATGGAAAAGGGCAAAGACAAATTGCCTCAACAGCAGAGGGACAAGCAAGGAGGGTTGACCAGTGTTCCGACTGAAGTGGTGATACTCCCTATCGGAGGTCAGGACCTTGGAGGTCCCTTGTCACAAGTTTTACCATTCTCCATATATCAAACCTTGTCTGACTCTATCGCTATAGGGCTGGATAATGTCTCCATCTTAGCACCGGATGGATCACGTGGTTTGCAGATGTTTATTGAGTCCCTTGAGTCTAATGAGTGAATATTATACTCCACTAGAGCTACTGAGACTACAGTGACTCACAGAGGTATAAGTACCTCTCAAGCAGATCTTCTTTTGACCCTTAAATCTGAGATATTGCAGAAATGTGACATCTCGGTGCAAACTCAAGATCCGGGGTGTGTATCACGCACTGGGAGACAAACTTGACAAATTAGCAGAATGCACAGAACTCTTAGAAGAAAGGTTAAACCTGGCAAATCATGAGCTCAGCAAAATTTAGCAGGAAATCGAAACTCTACAAGAGCAGCAAAAACAGATCAGATAGGATGTCGAAAGACTCAAGATTCATTCTAGAAGGGACAATTTGAGGATATTAAACATCCCAGAAGGGGCCGAAGGTTCTGATCTGAAGGGATTTGTCATCAAAGTTTTAAGAGAAGGGTTTTTGAAAGTCAGGCTGGATGTTAATCTGGAACCTGATATCCAGAGGGTTCATAGAGGCCCCTTCAGGTATAACCCGAAAAGCTGGTTACAGTGGAAGATTCTGGTGAATTTTCAGATCCATACTTTGAAAGAGCAAAGCCTCATGGCTTCTTTGAAGGTTGGATGATTGTCATATGAAAACTTTAGCTATCAGATATGGGGCAGAATAACAGTGCAAAGGTAATGGGAGTTAGGGGACACAATGCGGGAGCTAAGGGATCTGAGGGCCACCATTCAGTTTACATTTCCTGCTATATTGAAAGTGATGTGGAAAAGCAAGATGTACAATCTTAGGTAGGGTGCGAAGATGAAACATTAATTAGAAATCTCAGGATAATAGTGGGTCCTAGCAACTGAATAGGTTTGAAAATAGGCCAGGAAAATGGAAGACGGTGGCGTGCGGGGGAATGATCCATACTTTTTGAATAAGAACTGTAGCTTAGTACTGGATAAATTAACAATGTAGATACATAGGTCACACAGGATGGATAAAACACATAGAATGTACCCCTGGGGAGGCCCTTAAGGTGTGATGATGGCACCATATATAGTTGGGTGGGTTTATCAGGGTAGTTGATTTAGGGTGCGTAGCATGTGGGAAAAAAAATAAAAAAGATCCTCAAAGCATTTAGTTGATTCCCAAAGGATGATTATAGGTGGAAATGAGCGAGGTTTTGGGTGGTGTCACATAACATAGGTGATGGAAACCTTATTAGAAATAGTAACATGGAATGTTAACGGTTTAGGAGCCAGTAGAAAGCAAAGATTGAGTCAGGAATTTTTAAGGGGTACGAAAGCCCAGGTTATTATACTTCAGGAAACTCATTTAGGAAGATCGGAATGTGTACACTGTTTTAAAAAGTGTACCTGGGTTCAGGACGTACTTTGTTCTGATCAGAGAGATATCACAAAGGGTGTGGCTATAATAATAAAAAGGGACTGTGGGATTAGAGTAATGAGGTATAAATGGATGGCTGTGGCAGGGGGTTAATAGCCATTCTGGGAATAGGCTTCTTTGAATGGACCTGTGCAGGATATTATGGTCCCAACTGTGATCCATTGTACTTGAATATTCTAAACAGCATTTGTTAGGATTCCCCTGCCCATGTTTGGTGGGGGGTGACTTCAATGTCATTCTGAACAAGGAGATTGACAGAATGTCCAAATGTAACTATATGAGTATGCCGACTAAATTAAAGGACATGATGGTGAATATAGGATTAGTCAACAGAAGTCAGGGAATCAGGGGAGTTATACCTTTTATAATAAAAAAAATATGGCATCACTCCTGAATAGATTGTTTCCTCCTAGGTAGATCCTTGAATCTCTTGGTAAAGTCAGTTATTCATCTCCCTGCAAAAAATTTATTTGACCACTCTGTTGTAATGCTTTCCCTAGATATTCCTGTGGTTAAGCCTCAAAAGAGGTAAACGTTAAACAGGGTTCTTCTTTTGGACGAACGCTTAATAGAGGACTTGAGTTAGAAAACAAGGGACTTTCTTTTAAGCTATTGTAGATAGTGCTAGTTCCAAGATAGTCTGGGATGCTTATAAGGCATATCTGAGGGGGAGTATCTTGAAGATAACATTTCCAGAGAATTGTAAATCAAAAGAAAGGGAGAATGATCTAATTGCCAGGATCACACAGAAGGAGAGGGAAATACAGGCAGTTGCACTGGGCTTGTCACAGCAAAATGTAACTTAGAGGAGCATATTTACAACAGAATGGAGAACCGTGGCGTTAAGCAAATATTGCTAATGCCATGCTTTTCCATTCTGAAAATGCAGGGATGTGCCGTATTCACAAGAATGCAGCACACCCCTGTGTTTCCCCTAGCGCTGGCGCTCAGTTCAGCTGCCTAGCGCCAACGCAGGCACCCTTGCACCATAGTGCAAGGGTGTCTGTGTTGGGGGAAATGATTGTTTATGTACTTCATGCAGCACACATAGAAGTTGAAAAACATAATTTTTTTTGTTTATGTGCAGGAAGGGTCATCTTCCTGCACATAAACAATCATAGGCAATTTGTTGCTTCTATATGTGCTGCACAAGGCAGCACACATGGAAACAGCAAAAACTAGGAGAAATAAAGCATTTCTCCTCGTTTCTCCTTTTTAAGACTAGGTTTTCCCTTGTCTTAATTTTGGCGCTGCCTCCTATTTATGCCACCCTTGTAAATAGGGGGCAGTGTCAAAATCAATGGGTGTTGCAGTGGAACACCCACTGCAACACCCATTGCCCTCCCCTTTCACGCTAAGGTCACCGTGAAAGGGTGCCTTATTTACAAGGCAGCGTTAAGACACGTTTAGTGGCTTAATGCTGCCTTGTAAATAAGGTGAACCCCTATCGACAACACAACGTCACTAAAAGTTTGGATGTTAGAGGGCATGCAGAATGAGTACAAGACCATCTTAGATGAAAGGGTACAAGCTAAGTGGAATGCTAGTAAGTTCCAGGATTTTGAGTATGGGGAGAACAGTGGTGCTTTGCTATCCTGGAAGGCCAAGGTAGATATAGCCAGAAAAAACATTGATTCATGAGTAGAATCAGACACAGGAAGGGTTTTGAATTCAATTGAGGAAATAAAAGTGGAGATGTTAAATACCCCCAGTGCAGTCTATAGGGAAAATATTGACCCGGCCCACTTGAAATTAAAGGCTGGTTATTAGATAAGAAATTACTTTCTGAAGAACAAAGGGCCCGATTCACAAAGTTAAAGTTAGATCAAAAGTGTAAAGTTAGACCAAAAGTCTAACTTTACGACTTTCGGTATTCACAAAGGGACTTACGAGTAGTATCTTTACGACTGCGGAGATTCCGCACTTGGCAGAATCTAGGCACTCAGGGCGGAGCCTCCTCACTCAGCGTGGAATCTCTGCCCTCGGGGCAAAGACTCTGCTATCGGGGTGGAACGCAACACAGTGAAAGAAGAGGACAATCATTGGCATATGCACCAACACACGCCTAGACACACACATCATTAGATCCATGACATCTAGATGTACAACCAGCATAGCACAAAATACCTCACTTAAAATAGCAAAGAGCCACATGTACGCACTGGACTATTACATATGTTTAAGTTTACGGAGTGTATTAAGGGGGTTTATGTGATGGCAAAAACACACACTAACACAACAGTGTAGATATATCATGCAAGAAACAATACCAGAAGCCCATACATGTGACCCTTCAAGTGACAACCAGAGCATCACAAGTTTTGATCATACAACATCTCTACTACATTTGCACATTTAACTATTAGTTATGTGTCATGTAATGTCTTCCATAAACACCCCAAATGTGAATGGAATTTACAAGTCAAAACTTCTGAGCAAACCTCAGATTTCTAAGTTTCTCCCAAGCACACCACAGACACCTGTGTCAGTGCTTACCCCCCGCCCCTCCCCCCACCTCCAGCTCCAGCAGAACGTTTTTAGACCAACAGCCAATCCCAGACTGGCTGCAAACATAAAATTTAGGCTGCCACAGACCTTACAACATGTCGCTTAATGTGTTTGTCGGTTTGCCCCTTGTCATGCAACAGAATGATATGAGGAGAAGGAGAGCTTAGAGGGCCTTCAGCCAAAGGATTAACTTATTTGGGATGTCCAGCCAAGATGTCATCTCAAGATTCCATTTTACCCCTGAAGTCATCTTGGATTTGGTTTCTGAGTGGGAGCAGGATCTTGACTCAGAGACATGTCGCTCCCACCCATCCCAGCCTATGTCAGGATCCTAGCAGCTCTCCATTTCTTTGTTACTGAACCTTTCTAGAGGGTGTCCAGTGACATTTTGGGCATTTCTCAGGCAAACCAGTCCCTATGTTTGTGTCAGGTTCTGAGCTCCCTAAATAGGAGAGTGCATCTCTACACATGTATGCCACATGCACTGGCAGGAAGGAAAAGTGTTGCTCAGGATTTCTACTTTCTTTCCCTCTTCCCACATGTGGTAGGTGCAATTGATTGCACACATGTGGCACTTCAGCCACCTTGCCACAATGTACACATCTTCCGCAACAGACATCTCTGGCACTCCATCAATGTGCAGGGTATGTGTGGCGGCAGTGGCTGCTTTACTGAAGTGCTTGTAGTGTTTCCAGGCAGTACACATGACAGCTACATATTCTTCAGGTCACTTCTTGCCCAGCGGATGGCAGTGGAAGATTTTGTCAACCCGTGGCTCTGGGTAAGTATTCAGGTACCAGACAAGTTTGATATGTGAAAATGTAGTTTGAATATACACAAATATTATAACTACAATATTCTCGTTACACATACATGACCTCAACAGACACTGCATGTACCATTTCATACATTATGACCTCTACAGATGCAAGAGGGACATGTACAAATATTTCCTAATTTTCTTCCTTAGGTGATGCTGCATATGCACTCTCCCCTCATCTCCTCACACCATACAGACGTTCAATCACTGTTCCTCGGCGTGGGTACAATAGGGTGCACATACGTACATGAGCCATCATAGAGCGCACTTTTGGTCTCCTAAAGTCGCAAATCACAGTTCTTGACAATACAGGGGGTGCTGCTGTACTCCCCTGAAGTTGTGTGCGAGATAATAGTAGCCTGTTGTGTCTTGCACTACATAGCAGCACGGCATGGCTTACACATACCTCTGAACCCTCACCTAGGTCTGAATTCAGGGAACCGGGACATTGTCCAAAACAAAGGGCAGGGTATGCAAGTGCCTGACCAGCTGGTTGGCACTTTTTTCTCTTCAGCAACCAGTTGTGTTACGGCCTTATGTCGTTTCACTGACTGTTGTGAATGATGATTGGTAGACATTTAACACTATGTCCATAAATTCCATCCTGAAACTACTCTGTAAGCCATACATAAAGTATGTAAACAACAGCTGTTGTCAAGAGTGAAAAGATAGGCCATGCAACACATCTCTTGCACGTTAGTGATTAGAGTTGTCTCAAAGGACTCCATTGCCTTAGGGGAGTAAATGTTTCTGCATGCATGATACCTCCCTGGACAGTGGACATCTGACAAATTTGTCAGCACCAAGTGTCACAATGATTCATGTCTCTGCATAGAGTCAGTGAGGATTGGCATTGTGTACAAAGTAAATGTGAAACCGATGAGCTTACAAATAGGTGTCAACTGTAGAAATCTGGGTTACCCATACTACTAACTATCATGCCTTCCCCATCATTCATATGCAATTTTCTGTGTTGCACACTGTACTTTGGACAATGGCACTTACAAACATATGTGGCTCAGAATATTCATGAAATAACTGCCTGCAACTCCCTGCATTCAACTTCTTGTTTTGAATTTCCTGCATGTGATTTCCTGTGTATCTTCATTTTTTCTGCCCAAGTGCGGAATCTCCGCCCCGAGTGCAGAAACTCTGGACTCGGGCGGAGACTCCGCAGTCGGGCCAAAACCCAATGATTATACACAGGAAATGAAAAAAACAGGAAATAAAAACCATGAAGTTGCAGGCAGACATTGTATGGTCATTCTGTGTCATCCTCAAATCCTCTGCCATCCTGCTACCCTGTTTCTCAAGCCTGCCCCCAACATGGCTGAGGGACTTGAGGACAAGGCACCCCCTTTCAGTGAGAAAGAATTGAACATCCTAACTGAGGGGGTGCTTGATAAGTACCCTCAACTTTACGGTGGGTGCTGATGACCAGCTGAGTAATGCAGCATGCACCCAAATCTCGAGAGATATTGCTGTGCGCTACAGTGAAGTGGGTGTGCACAAGCGGCAGGGCAGGAAGTGCCAAAAGCGCTGGGAGGACCTGTGACGCTGGCACCTGGATTCAGGCCGAGGACATCATGGGCATATCCTCCCAGCCACATTCACAACGGCCCCACATTAGCCCACTGTACAGGAGGGTCCTGAAGACAGACTGGCCGACCCTCCATTCTCAGCTTGAGGAGTTTGAGCATCAGAGACCTGGTAAGCGCACAAACTGCATTATGTGTCTTGAAGTATGATATGAGTGCTGAAAGAGATGTGCCATAATGCGTCTTTTGTCACCTTTCTCTTCATCAGAGTAATGGTTGCAGTACTTATAAGGTCAAATGCATCATTGGGGCTATTGGAATACTATATTCTGAGGGCATTCTGAGACTTGTAGTTTTCTAAACACAACTGGTTAAATGTTTCTTACATTACCATTTCTGTGAAGAAATGCACTTACATAATCATGACTAGTGAACAAAGGGCCTTATAACTGTTAAATTCTATGGTGAATGAATGGCTTGGACAATGTCTATTGTTGGTATGTGAGGTTTTGTGTGCTGTATGTTGTATCACGCCTGCTTTTTGTGTGTGTCTTATGTGAACTTTCACTTTATCAGAGTAATGCCTGCAGTACTGATAAGGTCTATGCATCATTGGTGCTATTAAAATGCTGTTCTCTGAGTGCATTCTGGGACTTGCAGTGTTCTAAACACCACTGGGTAAATTTCCCTTACATTTGCATTTCTGTGAAAAAAAATACACTTACATATTCATGACTAGTGAATTAAGGACCTTATAACTGTTGTATTCTATGGTGAATGAATGGCTTGGACATTGTATATTGTTGGTATGTGAGGGGTTTGGGTCTTGTATGCTGCATCATGCATGATTTGTGTGTGTGTTTTATGCATGGTGGTTATTATATTTATGTAAAATTAAGTAAAAGCTGACATTGTGTTACTTGTCTCACTCAAAATAATACAACCATATCCAAGGTGTACTAAATACACATATTCTCAACAGTGGCACGTATGTTTCAAATATATAGGTAGCTGTACTAAGTGAGTACATGTGACTGCCAGTGTACAGCACAAACAAAGCAGTCTTGTTATGCAATATGTGGCTCTTGCAAGGTAGAGTGTCTGATGTTGTCAAGGAATATGCCAAACATTGAAATCATAACTTAGCAAAGGCCATATCCAAGGCCTTGTTTGCATATATACACAAAGTTTAGCATGACTGGTGTGTATCACTATGTTACACAGCAGATGAAACTTGATAGTGTACATTACAGGATAAACATGGATCCACTTTTAGGACTGTGTACTATTTCCACATGTACAAATTACATTGGAAGGTAACTATGTGTACATGCCAGGGACCTCACATTGCACTAATGCTGAAGGTGAGGGTTAGGAAATACTGAAAAGAATACTGACCAAATTAGAGAAAGATGTTAATGTGTAAGTCATTTCTGGACATTAGAGTGTCAGTACACCTGTTTGTTGGTCCAAGCTACATGTTAGTGATGATGGCCAGTGTCTGGACAATGTTTTGACAGTGGACATTTCTTTTACCCCTTGTACATAGACTGGTTCCCTTGATGCTTCCTGGTGTTTTATTTATTTTGTCCAACCCCCTCCAAGTTCTCTTGCCCATTCTGCCAGAAGATTTTTATTTAATTTCCTTTTTTTCCTTTCCAATAGACAGTATTTTCTTTTCTTTTTTTATTTCATAAAATATTGCAATATATGCATTATTCTCCTACACCTTCTCATTGCCTTGTGTTTTTCTTTATATCTGCTGGATTCAAAGTATGGTATTCTACATCGGTAGGTGGTTAGCTATACTTTAAACATCATACTTTGTTACACAGATGGTCCCACAAAGCTACATTTTTTACATATACACATTTATCCTCATATATATGGCCTACAACCAGAGTAACCATTTGACCATCATCAACTATTAATCAACTCAGTATTGAAGTACTGATTTGTGAAAAAAACCTTTTTATTTACAATTTGTTTGAGCATTAACATTTTACAGTGACTAAGGGGGGTCTCTCTTGCAACTTCACAATTATGATGGTGAGTAAGAGCGTTTTCTGTGTTGGTGCCAATGTGTGGATGGGTGTGGTGCATCTACCTGTGCAGGTGTGTCCGTTTGCAAAACTGAAGAGGTTGGTGCCTGTACAGTTGTTGGTTGTGCCTATACACGGGCAGAGGGTGCCGGAACAGTTGTTGGTTGTGCCTGTACAGGGGCAGAGGGTGCTTGCACATTTGTTGGTTATATCTGTACAGGGGCAGAGGGTGCTGTCTCAGTTGTTGATTGTGCCTGTACAGAGGCAGTGGGTGCCTGTACAGGGAGGGGATGTATCTGTACACGGTGAGAGGTTGCCTTCACAGTTGTTGTTTGTGCCTGTACAGAGGCAGAGGGTGCCTGCACAGGGAGGGGACATGCCTGTCCAGGTGGGGGACGTGCCTGTGCAGGGGGCATGTGCAAAGGGGGGTTGCCCGTGTACACAAGGGGTGTGCCAGTGCAGTTTGTGGTACAGGTGGCTGGGTAGGGTGCAGGTAGGTGTGTTTGGCTGCTTCAATGTGTTGACCATGAAAGGAGACTTTGGAACAGTTTCAAAATGCCATCCATTATCTTTGTAGCCTAAGGCATGGTGTCTTGCACTCTCTTCCTTATAAATTGTTATTACGTCATTGTGCTTCCTTGACATGTCTTGGCAAGATTTCTCAAACCTGTCCAAGGCATGGGTCTGCCTGTCAATCATCCGAGGGATTTTCTGTAGTGAGTCTGAAATGTCAGACAGATTAGGCTCTATGACACGAATGTCCTGCCTCACATCAGTCTGTGTTGGAAAAAATCTTCCTCCCACTGGCAAACATGAGCATCTGCCAGCCCCCTCTGCATGGGACACCTTCTGATGTGACTGTCATGCCCATCTGCACAGGGAGGGGTGACACGTGAGAGGCTGTGGGGAAGAGATTCCTTTCTCGGAAATACCAGCTCCTCACTAGGGGTGGTCCATCAGATGCTTGAGAGAAGACCTGGTAAGCTACATCATGGGAGAAGTGTGTAGGAGAAGTAATACATCTCCTTGGATGTGAGGGCTGTGAGGAGGTGATGGTTGTGTTGGGGTATGTGAACGATGTGGATGGTTGGCTGACTGCTGGGACTGGGCAATCGTCAGAGGGGAAGTGGATATAATGCTGGCCGGACATGATCCAGACTTCAGTCTTTTGGCCAGTGTGCCTGCTATGAACTCCTCCTCTTCCATGTCCTCCTCCACAACCAGCACCAGCTCATCTTCTTCCTCCTCATCCTCCTCTTCTTGAGCAGTGCTGGTTGTTGACATTGCTGCTTGGAGGAGGATTGGGTTCTCTCTTCAGATTGCCCGCCGCACTCCTCTGGTGGATGATTCAGCTTCATCAAGCAACTCATTGTCCTCAGCACCTGAAAGACAGAGGTTGCAACATGATAAGTATTCGCCATAGTTTATCGTGCTACAACACAAGGGTAAGAATCATTTTTCTTTATATCTATCCGAAATTCCACGTGTGATCTGGTTTGTATAAGGCTACATGTGACAGCTCCCACTGTAGCATTGAGGTGTTCAATGAAGATGTCTATGCAAAATCACACTCACCAGCTCCAGCCACAGCTTTGTGCGGCATTGAGATCCCCGTGATGTCAGCTGCTGAACCTGGCCCTTTGATTGCATGGTAGAAGACATGGTCCTCGATCTAGCAGCTTCAGAAGGAAGTGATACCTTAATGAATGTTCTGTATGAGTTATAAGAGAAGATCCAAAATGAACACAAACATCACTTGTTATGTTGGGAACATATCACACAACTACATTAGATGCTCTGTAAAAGTGGCAAAATGACTTTCAAAATGAATTGGTCATTTTGAACTATTTGAATAAATTAAGGTTTACAACACTTAATGGCACACTTAAGGACGGATGCAAGTGGGTCTGACTGCTGCATCCAGATTGTCCCACACATCCCTGGATGAGATATGTTGAATGACTGAGGTACTCCTGGGAGCAGCTATAATGACACAAGCATATCTATATTTCTATACAAAGGATGATGTGTATGTGAGAACTCTGGCCACCTCTATCCTGGTGAACTTCTCCTTCACACGCCTCCTCTCATCCTGCCACTTCTTTTTGACGTCTATGACAGTTTAGGCATCCTACCCCAATGCACTGGCTGCAGTAGCCAACTGCTACCATAGGGCTGCCTTCTGTGTTGCATTGCTGAGGAATGAAGGAAGACCATGTAGTTTTTTGCAGTTCCCCACAACAAATCCTACAATCATCTCTGCCTCTTCCTCTGTGAAGTTCTTCTTCCGCCTGACATCTAGCATGCTGATGGTGATAGATGGCAAGGCGAAGTGTAGGCAGGTGACGTCTGAGTATGGAAAAAACAGAGCCTTAGATGAGGGCTGATTTTATGTGGTTTGCAATGCAGGTGGCATAAATTGTCTGCAGGTGTGTGTAATTTAACTTTCTCTGCCCCAAGTGAGGAAATTCTGCCCAGAATGTGGAAACATTGCAGTCATAAAGATACTACTCTTAAATCCCTTTGTGAATACTGAAAGTTGTAAATTGGACTTTTGGTCTAATTTTAGACTTTTGGTCTAACTTTACCTTTGTGCATCGGGCCCAAAGAGTTCTCCTCCAGGCAGAGATCACGGAAGAAGAAATTAAGAACCAGGTCATCGGGTTAAAGAATGCGAAAGCAGCCAGCCAGGATGGGATCCCCACAGAATTGCATAAACTAATAATCAGTGAACTGGCTCCAAAATGGAAAACCTTATTTAATGCTACTTAGCTGGGTAACAAAGAGACCCCCTCTTGGTATGAAACCACAGTTGTTATGATTCTGAAACCAGATAAAGAGCCTAAGAAGGCAGATTGCGATAGACGCATCTCATTATTGAACTGCGATTATAAACTTTTCACAGAAATTAAAGCAAAGAGACTATCAATTGTTATGCATACAATTGTTCACCCTGATCAGAAAGGCTTTATAGCAGGCAGGCAGCTACATGAGTTAACCCATCTCCTCATTGTGGCCATTGATATGGGTAAGACTTTTAACATCCCCTGACAACAGCAACTGTAGATGCTGCAAAGGCATTTGATCGAGTCAACTGGGTGTATCTATGGGAAGTATTGAAGATTTGTGGTGTTACTACTAATTTAATAAGGACAACACAAGCTATATATTAAACACCCATAGCAAGGATGTTGATCAATGGTGACCCTACTTAAACCTTCCCGATCTATATAGGTACCAGACAGGGGTGCCCTCTTTCACCAATACAATTTGATTTATATACAGAGCCGTTCGCACAGATGATTCGTTTAGATCAGGCTATGCTTCCATTCGAACCATTAGGTTTTCCAATTAAGATAACATTTTACGTGGATGATTTAATCCTCTTTTTTATTTTGCAGTTTTATATAGCACAAACTCGACCCGAAGATATCAAAGCACTTTACATGAGCATCAGTCGCATTACATACAGACACATCCATTTCTAGGCACAGGGAGATTAAGTGATTTGCCCAGAATCACAGGATCTTTGAGCCTCCCGCCAAACTCAAACCTGGTTCCCCAACTTCAAAGTCAGCTGCTCTAGCCTTGCACCACATCCTCTCCCCTCTCTATACTACTAATCCAGAAAACTCTATACCAAGGTTTGAGCAACACTCTGAGGTGCTTGGGGAAACGTCCAGTTAATATAAATAGGGAAAAAAGCTGAATGTAAATTCTATGTACCATCAAAAGGATCAGATTAGCAATTTGGGGATATTAATAACACAGAATTTAGATGTCCTTCTTGGAATAAATTTGGCTAAAGTTAGTAAAGTTATTGAAAGATTGTTAAGGAGATGGAAGAATCTACCATTAGGTATGTATGGGAGAGTAAACATTATCTAGATAATGATTCTCCCTTAATTGACCTTTTAGTTTAATACTATACCGTTGTTGTTTCCAAACAAGTTGTGGTTTCCAAACAAGCAGATCAAGAAATTACAAGGGAGGGTACGTCGTTTCATATGGCTTTCAAACTTGCAAGGATTTCCGGGAAAAAGCTAATGAGGAAATTAAAACAAGGGAGCTTAGACTTGCCAGATTTCCACATATATGGTTCTGTTTTTCAGTTTAAAGCTTTCCAGCTACTAGCAAGGAAACTGAATGAATTTCATATGGGATGCATGCATACTGCCATGTTAACGTACTTGGGTTTTGAAAAGTTTTTGTATAGGTTTAGAATCCCCAAAATTCTTCAAGCGAGTGAGGCTGAAAGTTCTGCTTGCAGCACTCAGTGTATGGGTTTATTTGAGGAAAGATTTAGGGATCCACTATTATAGAGATTCAGCACCTATTTGGGATTCTCCTGGGACCCCTGAGTGGTTAAGAGATAAGTTTAGTCACCCTTTGTGGAATGGGAAATTCAGCACTTGGTGGGGGGGGGGTCTGAGGGATGGGGAAACTCCTATTGCCTGGCAAACACTTTAGGTGTTAACCGAAGGGGAAATCTCCATGTTTAAATTTCTGCAATTATGTTCATGGTAGTCTGCCCAGAGTTTAGCAGAGACTAACTATTGGGAACATGAAGTCCTTTAAGCGGACAATAAGCAAATCAAGAAGTAAGTATCCCTATGATATTTGGACATGGTGATAGCAGAAGATAAGAAGAATGTAGATCTGCATTGGATTTGGCAGGAATACTTCCCGGATCATGTAGTAGAAGAATTATGGCAAGTATCTTTAAAGTCACTTTATACCACAGTAAAGTCTGTACCAATAATATGGAACCATCTTCTTACCCTCCATAGAGCGTAATGGACACCTCAGAGACTGGCCAAATTTTCTTAAGGGACACCAAGATGTAACAGGTGCAATTTGTTAGGAGCAAATGACAAATATTTATTTGTAGGCTGCCCGACTCTTGTATCTTTCTGGAATTAAGTAAGTAATATAATAAAGGAAATTATGAGAGCCATCAAGGTAAGCCATTCTTTAATATTGTTTGGGTTTCTTATACAGCATTGAACAAACTGAGCAAGAGCCAAAAGCACCTACTGTTCTTTTTGATTTTGTTAGCAATAAAGGAAATTTGTAAAAAAAAAATGGATTTCACCTGAGCCCCTATCAGGATCCGATTGGATTAAGTCAGTAAAGTTTGTGAGCCAACTACAGTTGTCGTGTAAGAATAAAGATGTTGAAAGGCTTTGGTATCCCTTTATGGTTTGGCAAGCAAATAGTAACAGTCCAATGATTACACTGCAGCTCTGCAGAGATGAGGTCGGATCATCGTAAACATAAGAGGTATTCAGTTTTCAGCAAGCGCATGTAGTCAGTACTCCAGTAAGGAGACAGTAAGCCCAAAAATTAGAGTTGAGCATAACTGACGGTGGAATGAGGACAAACAATAAAACAAAAAGCATAGAAATTGTCCCTCTAACACATACTGTTGTGAGAATGACTATGAAGAAACTAAAATCCATAAAAGTATAAGATTTCAAAAGATCATCTCTCTTGAGTGCACATATAATTATCCCTTCTGGAAGGGGATAGTACATTTGTGTTAGACGTTTGACTCTGTGAATAAGCTGTGTCCTCCAGGCCACAGCATGTGACATGCATCACTCCACTTGTCAGTAGCAGCAACCTCTGTGTGCTCTCCAATGCCAATACTCCATTCATAAGCTTTTGTCTGGTGCAGGATGTAACCTTTATCCTGTGTTTTTTACCCCACATGACATCAACCTCACTAATTTTTACCATGCAGATAAGTACCACTCTGGTAAGTGATTAAGTGATATTAATTGGTTTTTACCTTTATCCTGCATTCTTTACTGTAAATGTTTTTTAAATAACATTATTTTTATGTTAATTTTACGAAAAATGGGGTAAAGTTGTATTTAGTGGTAAAGGGGGTAAGGGTGATTTTAGGGTTACAGTGTGGGTAGTGTTAAAGGAGGGTAAGGATTTTTTTACGCCACAGGGTGGGTAAAAATAATAGCGGCATGAGTAATTTTAGGATTAAGGGGTGGGTTAAGGTAATGGGGTAAGAGCGATTTTAGGGTTAAGGGGTGGGTAGAGGTAAATGGAGGTAAGAGTATATTTTAGGATTAAGGGGTCAGAAGAGGTAAAGGGAGGAAAGGGAGATTTTAGGGTAAAAGGATGGGTAGAGGTAAAGAAAGAGTAGGGTGATTTTAAGGCTAAGGGTGTGGGTAGAGGTAACTGGAGGTAAGGGTGATTTTAGCATTGAGGGTTGGGTAGAAGTATTGGAGTAAGGGTGATTTTAGGGTTAAGGGATAGATAGAGTTAAAAGGAGTTAAGGATGTTTTTAGGGTTGTGGGGTGGGTAGAGATAAAGGGGGAAAGGGTTTGTTGGGTTCAGGAGCAGGTAGAGGTGAAGAGAGGCAAGGGCATTTTATTAAAAAAGAGGGTTTAGGGGTTACCCCCAAAACAGACAAACAAGAGTGTGGCTCGGAGGTACCCCACACAAAAAAGGACTCTCTCTCTCTCTCTCTCTCCCTCTCTTGAGGTATTGTTACCTTAGTGTACAAGTTATAGTTACTTGAAATAACTCCAACTATAACAGCTGAATTTCTATGGTTTTGCGAATGTAAATTCAGAACCTAACTATAACGTCACTGTAACCTTTGGATTTTGCAGTACTGTTCTAAGGTTTTTTAAAGGCTAATTCCCAACTATAACGTCCCTGTAACCTTTGTTTTTTACAGTGAATTTCTATGGTTTACTAATTGCAACGAGGGATACTGGCCTGTGGCCAGGCCTTGCGGCCAACCCCCAACATGCTGCCAGTCGAACACAGCACACAGCCTTTGGCCGTGCACTGTGGGGGATTGACCGCAGGGCCTCTCCCACCGTTTTTTGTTCTTTGTCCATCTTTTGGCATTTTTTACTGCTTTCTCCTTCCTTTCCCCTGTTTTTCTGAGTGCTGTTACCTGCTTTTGCCTGCTATTTTGCTGCTTTCTTCCTCCTCTCCCCCTGTTTTTTTGAGTGCATTCTCCTGCTTTTGCCTCAGTTTTGACTGTTTTCTCATTCCTTCCCCACATTTTTAACCCCCGGGACCACCACCTCCCTGGGGCTTTATGTAAATATTGGAGGGGGCCGCGCTGACCCACCCCTCCATGCACTCATTTAAGCCCCGGGGACCACTACCTCGCCGGGCTTCTTTTTTTACAATAGAGGTGGGCCATTCGGACCCCCCTCCTGGGGCTTTTTGAAGCCCTGGGGACCATGACCTCCCTGGGGCGAAATGTGTAATAAAAAAAAATATAAAAGGGGCTGAAGGCCCACCCCAGGGCCTGAGGACCACCTCCTCCCGGGGGCCAAATCTTTAATTAAACTGGGGGGGTCATGCTGCTCCCTTTCCCGGGCAATTTTTGACCACAGGGACCCAATCCCCCAGGGCCCAACCTTAATTGAAAGGGGGAAGGAGCAGTGCGGTCACCCTCACCAGGCCGATTTCTAACCCGGGGACCCCATCCCCAGGGCCCACCCATGATTATATGGGTGCCCTGGAGCCACCCAGTGTGCAAAAGGACCGTGGGGGGGATCCTCAAGGCCCGAGCTGTCCCCACCGGCTTCCTGCCTTGTGCGGGAGCTGGCATCACTCTTGCATGCAAGGAGCTGCTGGAAATGCAGTTCCCTGTGTGCGGGTGCAATGTTTTCATCTGTTTTCCAGCACGCAGGGAGGTGGCGGTCCCCGGGGCTGTGGGGGATGCCGTAAGGGCCCCCGCATTAATAGTAAATGCTTAGCCCTGGTGAGGTGGTGGTCACCGGGGCTGCGGGTAGGCCATACATTATTAGTATATGTATTGCCCCAGGGAGGTGGCAGTTCCCTGGGCGCGGGCAGGCCCAGCGGGCCTGCCCACATTCATATTTGTAAGTGCCCCGGGGAGGTGGCGGTCCTCCGGGACAGCAGGGGGTGCTGTGCAGGAAATCCCTGCATACATTAAAAGCAGTGCCCCAGTGAGGTGGCGGTCCTCTGGGCTTTCATAAGCCCTAGATGGGTGGCCCCATGTGTCCCCCTCCTATTTTTAATGTATGCCCCTGGGACCTGGCCCACCCATGAAATTGATTAAAAACAAGCACAAATTTGCTGCAAAAAATTGATTTTGAACCCCAGGACCAACGTTAGGGGGTCAGGGTATTCCTACCTTGTCCCCTTTTCTTATTTTTTAATGTTTTATTGTGGGACTCGGCTGAAGCCAAATCCCATGATGGATGCCGACACTTCCTGGCTGAAGTGCTGGCAGCCAATCACAGCTCTGCATTTCCCTGCACAAGCTTGTAATTATATTGTGATGTCATTTGAGATGTCATCAGTGATATCATCAGTGATGTCATTTTAGATGTCATGATTGATGTCACTGACCATGTCATGAGTGATGTAATATGTGTGGTCATAAGCAGTGCGTTGCGGGGGCGTAAGTTATAGTTAGCTCAGACTCCAACATCCTGTTCCTGTGCAGCAGGCTCCTCCCAGTGCTTTGTCCCTCTCCTGGTTACTTTTCATTGGGATTTGGAGCTGGAAGGATCACTCTCCTTATCTGCTGCATTTATATACCATTGGATTTAAGGACTTTTTATTTGAGATTTCAGAAGTAAGTTGAAAATCTGGTGAATAAAGGTGTTATTTGTTTGATTGGGGGCATGCACCGAGATTTATTTGTACTTGTAATCGATTTTTAACATTTATTGTGGTGGGTTGCCTGGAGTTTCGGTAGGGCCTAGATATTTTTTCGCTTGTAATTTTTCTTCTTTTAGAAAGAAAAACTTTTGCACAGTTTACTACATTTTCTCCCTGTTTTTTATTAAGTTTGCAATATTGATTTAATTCACTTTGTGACCTAGTTTGCCAATGGACCTTCCAGCCAGTAGGCCCTGTACTACTCATGGGTGCATGAAACAACTGTTCCTGTGGGGTCTGTTAAATTGAAACATCATTTAGGGTATGGATGACATTGGATTAAAATATAAAATGTGTTTTTAGTGGTATTTCATGTTTTTTCCCTGCAAACAGTGTAAAGGTGGGGTAATGGCTTTGGAGGACGTGTGTTGTTGTAAAAAACTTTAGCCCTGCTGATGTTCGTTTTTGGCATTGATGAATTAATGCTGTGTTCTCTGTGTTACCATCCCTATTTTGTTTAGCCAGTGTGTGTGTGTGTGTGTGCTTGCCATAGGCCACCATTTGCCTTTGTTGTTCCCCATGCCATGTGGCCAGGCCTCCTGCTTGTTGTTGAGACCATGTGGCTACCAGCCATTTTGTGTAGCCAGCCAGTGTGCTTTTGCATGCATGTCTTCTCTGTTTGTGGCCATGCCGTCTTGCTGGTTGCTGTTATCCTGACCATGTGGCTGGCGGCCATTTTGTGTAGCCAGCCAGTGTGCTTTTTGCCACAGGCTTCTCTGTTTGTGGCCATGCCTCCTTGCTCAGTGTTAGTTGGTGTTGACCATGTGGCACTGGTTGGCATGGTTGATTGACAATGATGGCAGTTTAATAAATGAATATGCTTGCGGATATTTTCACTTATATTTAAAAAATGTATTTCGATTGTTTGAATTTTTGTTTTTTTAATTTTACATTATTTTAGATTTTGTTTTATTTTAATTTTTTATTATATTTTTTAAATGTATTTTTATTTTTTAATTTACATATTTTTAGTTTTATTTCAATTTTTTTAATGTAAAAATTTTCTTCAAAAATTGTTATTTTAATTTTTTAATGTACATTTTTTGAATTTTTTTTCCTTTTGATCAAATTTTTCCCCCCACATTTTCTAACATCTGGCATCAACCCTATGACTGAAATAGGTACACTGCACAGCAGCATTCATTGTCTAAGGATTATTCCATTGTCACCTGCACCTCCCTGAGTGCCACATCCCAAAGTGATGCAAATAAAGCAAAAAGTTACATCTGTATGTTGTTGTTGCTCTTTCTGATCCTTCCTGAGTATACTGCACACAATGAAAGTTTATGTTAGTGTGTTTTTTCGAATGTATAGTTAGACTGTATTTAGTGTATTATTGCTAAGTAACCACACTAAATGATATTGTTTGTTTGCACTACTACTTGAACTGCAACAATGACACGTTTCACTAATGTTCTTGTTTGTTTGCTTTTAGGTGCACAAGAAAAGAGACATCACCCACAGTACTGCCAGACAGCAGGCCTGTGCACGACGTAACGCCTGACTGCCTATGCAGTACCTTCACCTCTTCAGCTTGTGAAGCTAAGTGCCACTGCCAACTGGTAGCTTCAAGATAGCCCCAAAGAAAGGTGCTGCCAAGAAAGTGGCTAGTGGGGAGGAGAAGAAGCAGATTTCAACTACTGGCGTGCCAACCGCAACCTTTTATAGGAAAGTTGTGCCTCCCACACCGGCCTCTGGTGAGCAAGTTGAGAGCAGTACTCCTGCATCAACAGCACCCCCCCAACCTAAGCCCAGGACCATGTCTGTCAGTGAGGCAGCCAGTGCAATCATGTTGACGCCAATGAGTAGTGATGCTGAATTGGATTTGTCCCTTTCGCAAAGTAGTACACAATCGTTTCAGGAAACACAGCAAGTGGACAGCAGCCGCAGCCAGCAATAGTACATTTGTCTGATGTTGGAGCAGAACAGGAGGTTGAGCTTCCTTCCGAGCAAGAAATTGAATCTCCTCTCTTAGAATCATTGGCTCCCAGATCTCCAGCAAGGAAAAGGAAGGGTACTACTGCACCATCTTCTCCAAGCACCACTTCTGATGATGATGATAGGGACATGGAGTGGACCCCGACAGAGACCAGGAGACAACAGGAGATGCAAGGGAAAAGAAAAGTTCTAGAATGACTTTGACTTATGGAAGGGGATGAAGAGGAGGATGACGAGGTAGTCATGGTGGAAGGTGACAGAGGAATCTGACATTGCTATTCAACCAGCTCCGTGGGATGTGGCACAGGTAGCACACCACCAGCTTCCATATTTGCAAAACCCCAGCTGAGACTTGCACCTGTTCGTTGAGGTAAACCTGGTACACATTATGGTAAGGGAGGCCAGACGACCCGTATGAAAAAACACCACACAATCAAGTGGCAGGAGCACCTTAAAAAATTGCTGATCATGGTCGTGGTGGTGGGTAGAGTCGGGGAACATCAGCTACAAGTCCAATCATGGTGGAAGGTGATGATGAGGAAGAAGAGTGTGACATCTTCACGCAAAACAGCCCTGTCCCCAGCAGTGTGCCAGCACATTCACCCACCTCAGCGACTTCACAATGGCACAAGAAGACTCAGAGTGAGATGGAGACATCACGGCATACAGTGACTGACCTACCACCACAATGCATATTTAGTCTACCACTAGCATCTACTTCTCAAAAGATGCCTGTGTCAGTGCCCAAAGAAAAGAAGAAAATCCAGGATACTATTACGGGCATGTTTAGGCAGGAGGGCCCTACAAGCGAAAAAACCCAACCGAACATTTGTACAATGGGAAGCTGGCAAAAATGTAAGCGCTGCACCTCCTCCCTTTTTCTTTTGTGGCACGAGTGGGATTCTTAGAATTTGTGGCAGCCATCTGCCCAAAATGGAAGGTACCAAGTAGGACCTATTTTGCCAGAGTGGCTGTTCCAAGTGCTGCGTCACAATGTACTGCATTTGGTTGGACAAGCTTTGCAGCAAAGTGTTGTTCTCACACCATCCAACTGATGAAAGACATGTGGACCAGTTGTCAGATGACTGATTACATGTGCATCACTGTACACTGGATCTCTTTTGCAGGGGTAAAGAAAAAGATATCTTCAGCTCTTGGCCCTGAAGAAAGTTTTAAGAGCATTCAGCAGCATGCAACAGTGGCCATGTTATGATGGAGAAATCACATACAGCTTTAACATCTTGGAGTAATTTAACAGCAAGGTGTATGAATGGCTGTGACCCAAAGGTCTCAGAATTGGATTTGTTGCCATTGGCAATGGCAGTAACATAGTCAAGGCCATGTCAGACGGGGCTGTTAGAAATGGAGGTCTCTAGTTGGCATGTTGTTACCCTGTACAAGTAGGGATGCTTCTCCCTAGTCAGGATAAGGGGGATACTACTGAAATAACCCCTGATCACTCCCTTGGTAGCTTGGCACGAGCAGTCAGGCTTATCTCAGAGGCAGAGTGTAAAGCATTTGCACATAACATACAGTAGTGCAGTGAAAATACTACAAAAGGACACCACATCAGTTTAGAAAAATATCCAATATTTATCTGTGTAAAACAAGACCAAAACAATAAAATTCTAACATACAATAATCAAAACATGCACTTTGCAAGAATAACCTTAAAAATGCAGTTACTTGAAGTCGGCAGCTCCATCCGGTGCTACCGCGGTGCTGAAAACAACCAAATCCAACAGTTGTAAATAGTACCTTTTGTTGTCGCTGACCATGGCGGTGTGGGCCGGCAGCGGTGGTCATTGAGGCTGCGGTGTGAAGCGGAGCTGTGCGGCGTGCAGTGCGCTTAGGTCACGGTACAGGCAGAGGCTCGGTGGCAGTCGTCCAGCAGCGTCGGTGAGACCAGGGCTGCGGGGGAAAGTGGGGCGGTGCTTGTCACTGTGCTAACGGTCACGGTGCAAGCTGCAGCATCCATCAAAGATCGACGGTCGATGGAGCTGGCGTCAGTGGCCTGTGGCTGCGGTGTGGGATGGGGCGGTACTCGTGTAGCTTACGAGCGGTGCCCCAGGCTACGGTGCAGACCACAACGGCGATGTCAGCTGGCAACGGCATTGTCGGTGAGAGCAGGGCGGTGGAGTGAAGCGAGGTGGTGCGGAATGCGGTGCCCACAGGTCACAGTGCAAACAGTGGCTCGGTGGCGGCAGCGGTCGTCATCGTCGGTGAGACCAGGATTGCGGTGCAAAGTGTGACCGTGCCCTCTGCGGTGCCTTCATGTCCCGGAACCGCCGGCAGTCTTGGTGGCAGCATCGGGTTGAGGTTTCCCTCTGTGGCAACTGAGACACATGGTCCCAGAAGCGGTACCCAGAGGATGGTGAAGTCTTTGCTGTTCCTGAGACTTCTTGAACAGGGGGTAAGCTCTACCTCAAGCCCTTGAAGAAACTCAAACAAAGAAGTTGCAGAAACTTCAGTCCAGTCCTTTCTCTGCCCAAGACAGAAGCAGCCACTGCAGGCCAACACAGCAAAGTGATAGTTCCTCCTCACAGCTTCTCCAGCTGTTATTCTTGGCAGGTTTATGAGTACAAAAGAGTTCTAAATGCAGCCCAGGTCTATTCAGCCCAGCCCTAACTCATCCAGGAAAGACAGGACACACCTCAACCCCCCAAGTGGCTGTCTACAGTGAATGCACATCCCCAGCCCCTGCCACTCCAAAGCCAGACAGTCAATCCACAACCCAGCAGAGGCACGCAGGATGGTTAAGATAGAAAATACCCACTTTCTAAAAGTGGTATTTTCAAACACACAACATAAAAATCATCTTTACTAAAAGATGCATTTTTACATTCTGAGTTCAAGCATACTAAACTCCATTTCTCTATCTTGTCCCAATGGTAAGTTATACTTGTAAGATGTTACAAAGTATCTCTTATTCTATCCTATGGGACATATAGCCTTTCAATAGTGAAAAATGAAATACACTGTATTTCACTATTAGGACATGTCACACACACCTGTGTATGTCCTACTTTTCAAATACACAGCACCCTGCCCATAGGGGTGACTTACATGTAATAACAGGGAAGGTTAGGGCTTGGCAAGTGGGTGCACTTGCCAAGTCAACATGGCAGTAAAAACTGCACGCAGACACTGCAGTGGCAGGTCTGAGATACCTTTACAGGGCTACTTCTGTGGGTGGCACAATCAGTGCTGCAGGCCCACTAGTAGCATGTGATTTACATGCCCTGGCACTCTCAGTGCACCTTACTAGTGACTTACCAGTAAACCTAAACATGCCCATCATGGAAACACCAATCCATAACATAATTTACAGTAGGAGCACTTGCACTTTAACACTGAACAGCAGTGAGAAAGTGTACAGGGAAACTAAACAAGCAAAAACAGAGTCCAGAAAAGGAGGTCAGAAAGCAAAAAGACAGGAGAAACACACCAAAAGATGCCAGGCCTAACAGAGACTATTTCAGGGTCCTGTGCTTGGCCCATTGCATCAACCTGGTAATGCAAGAGTTCCTCAAAAAAGAAGACATAGTTAGCAACATACTGACCACCTGCAGAATAATCTGCACTCATTTCAGCCATTCTTTTAAAGCCCAGAAGCAGCTGCGGATTATTCAGCGTAATAATAGAGCACCAGTTAAAACCCTGACCCAGGAGGTGCCAACATGTCTGTTCGGGTACACAGCCAACGCGTTTCGTTCCCAATTTTTGCCAGAGGGAACTTCGTCAGGGCTCCTATAAAGTAAATATGTCAATGACGAAATTGGACCTCATCGGGCATAAAATAGCCACGCAAACAGTATGGTTGGTGAGTTCTCACGCCTCAGAATATTGGACTTAAGAATTATCCTATGTGGTGAAGTCGAAGTGAAGAAAGGTCCAATAATAATTGTTCGTCAAGAGACTTTATAAATAAAAGTCATGTTGTATCAATTAATAAGGTAGCGTCTTATCCTCAAGCGGCATGCTAACCGGCATGCCGCTTGAGGATAAGACGCTACCTTATTAATTGATACAACATGACTTTTATTTATAAAGTCTCTTGACGAACAATTATTATTTGGACCTTTTCTTCACTTCGACTTCACCACATAGGATAATTCTAAGTCCAATATTCTGAGGCGTGAGAACTCACCAACCATACTGTTTGCGTGGCTATTTTATGCCCGATGAGGTCCAATTTCGTCATTGACATATTTACTTTATAGGAGCCCTGACGAGTTCCCTCTGGCAAAAATTGGGAACGAAACGCGTTGACTGTATGCCAGTTTTAAAAAGATTGATTGAATAAAAGAAGTAATTCTGGAACAGATTTCGACGTCGTGTATTGACTTCACAACGAGTGCACCTTCTATTTCCTTTTTAGAATTTGGCTACTACTGACACCTCCGGACGGCGGGTGTAGGAAGTGTTTGCACCATTTTTTGAATTTATCTGTACATGAGGACTGGATGTGCTTGACCTTGGTCTGCCGTCTCTCCTTTTTCTGTTATGTCTGTTCGGGTAGTACAACGAGATCATTGACTAGGTCATTCAAAGAGGAGGGGATGTAGTTGGGAAAGCTATGACCATGGATGCAGACAAATGGGATAGGGCCTAGTCAAATGCCTGACACAGATGCTATTCCCTCCTGAGGTTTTCTCACTGGAAGTTAGCAAGGAGGACAGTACGATGGGCCAAGCTATCCCATTGTTGTATCTCCTACAAGACCAGGTATATAAAGTGTCTGAAAGGTTTGCCCCTGCAGGTGTGAATGAAAACACAGAAGCGCACGCCTTGGTAGAGACCTTAGTCCTTCGCTTGGTTTCTAATATAAGGCTGCAACATGACATCATCGAGTCCAAAGAGTACATCTGTGCCACACTACTTGATCCACGGCTCAAAAAAATTCTGCCCACTTTCATTCCTTTTTCTAAAGGAGATGTTTTAAAATACAAGAGGTGGATTGTAGAGCAAGTCGGAGACTTGGAAGAAGAATGGCTGGAACTTCGTATCCTACCCCGCAGTTCTTGGGTGCCACCTTCAACTTCCAGAGAGTGCAGTCTTGTCTCAAAGCAGCCAACAACACCATCAACCAGAACACCGGCAGCAAAAGAAGGACCAGACCCAGCCTCTGAATTGTATTGTTTTCAATTGGCAGGGCTCAAGTCCAGTGCAGAGGTGATGGCAAAACAGGTTGAGAAAGTGGCAGCACTAATGACCATTCACAGGATGTACCAGGGGTATCTGGATGATCCAACAGTGGTCTATGTGGATCAAAATCCATTGATGTATTGCTATGGTAAGATGTGCCAATGGGCAGAGCTCAGCAGGCTAGCTTGTCCTGTCACCAGTGTCTGCCGAACGTGTGTTCAGTGCAGTTGGTGCGGTTGTCACTGTAGAAGGACCAGTCTCTCGCCTCAAAAAGTGGAGAGATTCGCTATGATCAAAATGAACCAACATTTTATACCACACAATTACACCGTTCCTGAAACAGCAGCACAGGAGGAGGGTGATTGGTCTGAAATTGAATCAAATGTGTTAGCTGGCCAACTTCTGGGTGAACCACCTGAGTTTGAGGATGAACTCTACTTCCCGGACTAAGTATGCCAGTGCCCCCATAGAACCTTTACATTTTTTCTCGTTGAACTTAGTTCTTTCTTTGCAAAAATACACCAACAACAAATTAGCTACAGGAACATTATTATTTTTGTGTCATATTTATGCCTCCCCACCTTTTTTATTAGTCACATATATATTTCCAGATTGCAGTTGGACCAGTGTGCATTGAAGAAGCCTCCACAATTCCTTCTTGACATTGTGGACAATGCCTACCCCGTGCATGCCTATTGGCTAATGCCTATCCCTTTTTGCATCACTTAGCACTAGAAGGTCTGCCCTATCAAATCATTTATCATCTACAAGACTGCCTGCCAATACCAAATTCCAATGTGTTGCCTGCATCAAAGATGATGGAATACCTAATACCTAAACTACCCGTGTTTGGATTGGAAGAGGTAACTTCAACTATTGCAATGGAGAGTGACTGATTGCGTGAGTGATGATTTAAGTTGATTGATGATTCATGTGATGGCAGACAGTGAGGTAGGGTGTTGAACTGTAATGTGGGAACTTGTCTGAGATGACTGATTTGAAATGATTTGGGCCTGAGGGGTGGGCATTCATTTTTTCCCTGGAGGTGATTGGCCTCCACAAACTCACTTAGCAAAAATGAATTAACCTATATGTACCGCTCCTATGATCCTTCAGTTTTTTCATCATCTAGGATGGCTCCCCAATCAATCATTTTATTTACAAGACTGCCAAATTCCAATCTGTTGATTGCATTAAAGGAGAGAAAGTGTACCTACCATAGTGCTTGGAGTGGAGTAGGTAACCATTGCACCAATAAGTGGTCAGATTATCGAGTGACTGTGAGTGATGATTGATGTGGAGGGTGTGTTGAACTGTAATATGGGAAATTTCTTGAGATGATCATTGATTTGCATTGTTTGGGGCTTGAGTGATGACGCTCATTGATTTTCCCCGTAGGTGATCAGCCCTTTCACACCTAGCCAGACTTAATTGCAGGGTGTTCTTTTTTTTCTGGTTCTTCAGAGACCAGAACAATCGCTTTAATTAACAAACAAAACCCTATGCAAAATACTGCAATTCTGTTTCTCTACTTGTTCTTTAACAGCAGTGTACTCCACGTCTATCTTGCGCGGGTTATCATGATTCATGATGATGATGATGATGACTGGACTGGGATGGCGTTACTCGGAGTCAGGAGGAGGATCATGGAAGAACTCAGGGCAGGAGCTGCAGGACAACCTAATCAACAGCTAGAAGCAAGAAGTTATTGAGTATCAACTTCAGTTCAAAGGTAAACCAAGAGTCTGCATGCTAGTACTCAGCTATGTGGAATAGAGAGCGGTGCGTTTGTGCTGCTCTGTGTGTGTGTGTGTGTGTATGTGTGTGTGCTGGACTTGTGGCAAAAGTGAAACTCTGAGTCCCCTTCTTGTTTTTTTGCTCTGAGTCTTCTTGATACACTCCTCATGAATCTTACCTTCCTTCTGTCCTTCTTCTTGACGAAAGACGAAAGCTAGATGAGCTCAACAACACTCCTGCTTACCTACCTGACAAGTGCAGACAGGCACCAAAGAGTAGACATTCCCGAGGAGAATGCAGATGCTCCACCCAATGTTGCAATACAGTATAATTTTTCTTTTTAACAATCATATTAAGTAAGAGAAGTGGGAGAGCAGGTTCACTCCCCAACCTCGAAGGCAGAACATTTAGATATCTAATAACTTAGGTCTTGTGGGCAGAAGGACTGTTTGCAATGCATTTAACTGTACTCTGTCATACTCATTCCTTTGTCTCCTTCTAACAACAGATTGATGGCGAATGATGTGCTGCTACTTATTGCCCAGATGAATGTTGTCCTTTGTTGTAGTGTTTGTCTTTGTCAAACCTTTCCTGAAATCCCCTTATCCATCCATTCATCAAACCCCTAATCCTGTTCCCCGAGCTGTGTGATTTATTGAGGTGTGGCTTAAATCACACCATCAATGGATCACACACTTGGTGGGGCGGATGGGGTGAAAGCAACACAAACTTACTGTAGAATCTTCTGAGTAGTAGCCCACACTAGCCCATTACCAACCTGCGCATTAAAAATTGTCCATATTCTAGATATAGAATGAAGAACATCAGTCGTCAGCATCATCATTCAGGCCTTGTGTTGCCTAACCGCAAAGACCTAACCTAAGCTTGTCCACTCCAGACTTTAAGCCCATTTTTGATAACTTGAGGATTTCACAAATAATACTGCTAGCTTCACATTAGCCAAAACTTACTAATATTTTTATTTTTTCTATTTTAGCACAATTATGCATTCTCATTGTGTCATCACGTAGGACTCAGGTGGTGTCAATTCTTTGTAAAACTTTAATAAATATATAACCCTCTAAATCAGTCTTTCTACTTCTATTTAGTTGCCTACAATGGATAATCAATCAATCATTCAGATCAATCCTACAGTTGGAGCTCACCTGGGTGGAACTGAAGGTGGGACCTCGCTTGTGAAGTTGTGATGCCTCCCCTGTTATTGCTGCATGTATATTCAGGTAAGACAACTAGTATGGATGAAATTTAACTTAGTAAGAAAGTAACTAACTGATGTTGTTGTTTATCTAGATAGTTGTACACAATTTAGGTCATCATGCCAGCATTCCCCAGAATGGTCAAGATAGTTAGAGAAGTATAAGTCTAGACTCTATAGCAAAGTGCTTCGCTCTCTCTTAAGTTACAAGCACATACACAGGCTGCGTAAAACTACTTGAAGGCAGCAGTGCAAAGTAAAAGTAAAAGAAGCTACTTCAGGCATAAATTTATATTGAATAAAATAGTTTTCCCCTTTATTTATTTACAAAGAAACTCACCCTCTCCACCCAAACAACATGCCCACCCCTCTCCCCAAACAAAATTGACCCAAGCCCTAAAACTCAAAATGTCCAAGAAAAGTCTCTCCAGTTCCAACTCCCTTCCCACCTTCTCCACCCAGCCCCAACAAACAACAAATCCCTCCCACCAAAACAAAAAATTCAAAAAGGGCTAGAAGAGGGCATTATGGATGTCGGTCCGGAGCTGGTCCAGGCTCTGCTCCATCGTGGTGAGCCGGCCCTCGATGGTGTCCAGCCGCTGCAGGATGTGGTGCAGCAATGGCCTGTTGTCAGTGTGGTGGGGGTTGGCAGCAATTGGCTGGCGGCAGCACCGACGATGGGATGGCCTGGAGGCTGAGGGGGACCGGCTACACTGGAGCCCAGCTGTTGTGCGTTCTGTTCCTCCTCCTCTTCCAGGACCAACAGCCGCCAGTATGCCAGCTGGATACGCTCCAGCCTCTGCCACCACAAACGGGCCACTATCTCCTGCCTGGTGGGTGGTCCTGCTGGACCAACAGGAGCAGCTATATTGAGAAAAACAAAAAAGACAAATTGTAAACAATGCTCTTTGCAAGCAATTGTTTTAAATTACTGGGTGGCACAGTAGCAGTACATTGCTGGTCCCCTAGGGCCATTGGAATATATTTGATGTGATTATGATTAGGAGAGTCACAACGCCAATTTTATGTTTTACTCACACGTGTTGCCAAACATAAAAAATCACTGACTGTGTGGCAGAAAAGTATTAACAGGCAGAGAATAACATCACAGGATTAAAAAACAGTGATTTGGTTAGTTTTTTTTTCTTATAAAGGCTTTTCAAGTAACTATAAACAGAGTCAGACACTTTGAGTTGAAAAATAAATGACTTATCATTAATGAGTACGGCATTATGCACTAGATGGAATCAAAGTTGTGTGTGGTGCCAAAATAATGAAGCCATGCTCATTGCCAGCCACCAGTGCCTCGGCTGGTTTGCTATTGTTTGCAGCTGCAGTTGACAATTGTCTATTTTTAATTCCAATGGCCCTGCTCTTCGTCAAATGCATTTCTCTTTCTACCCTGTCTCCAAAGAGGCAGATGAATAACAAGATACTACATCACACACGTATGAAATGCAGATATTAATATATTATTATCCTGTCTGCCGTAAGTAGACGTTGAGGTAAATGAATTTAATGGACTGCATTACAGGTAAAGGAACGGACTATATAGATTTTATTTGGCACATTCATCACTGTGCATCCCATACGCCAAATTTGACATCAAACCATGCAATTACTTCCACTTTCCTCTGTGGCCTCACCCGCCACCACGTATTTCCAACAAATTCATTTGCTGGGCAGTAACCAAGGAAAGGAAACTTGATTTTCTCTACTGCAGTGGGTAGGGTAGAGGGATTATTAGACAGGTAGGGTAGAGTTTTTTTTTTAAATAATAGAGGGGGCACTACACTGATCATTGATTCCTCATCTTTGGCTTATTCAGTCACGGTACAATTCAAAAGGAAACAATCTGGACAAAATGTAAATTAAATCAGTTATGGGAAATCATTAAATATATTCTGGAATCACTTCAGATGGGTATCGAATTAAATGTGGCACATGCCAAGAAAGGATTTTCCAATTTGGTAGGCTGGGATGAAAGAACTTAGGAAAAAATAAAGGAGTGACTGAATGGGTGAAGGAACAACACACCTTGGGTGTTCGGCTTGCAATGCATTGAAAACATTGTAAATGCTGTATTAACTGCAGCAGATTCACATTACGCAGCCAATACTGCAGTCACAAATTGATTGACCCATTCTGGACTTCGGTCATAATTGGCAAAAATGCAATGGGCGGTGAGGGGGGGATGATGAATGATAGATAGGAAAGATCTGGCTCACTTAACAAATATAGCGAGTCAAGGGAGTAGACCAAAGAATAAAAATAAATAACCCCCAATTAGAACCATAGCTTTGAATGATATTGATAACCCTACATAAACCAAGTAAGCAAAGTAGGTGAGCAGCATGCTCCTCATGATGAAAAGAAGAGCTGCCTTGTTTATTCATCCAAACAATCCAAATATTCATTCATTCTTGCATTCTAATTTACCCATAGCCACCATGATTAAGCTTTACTTTCTCCCATCCAGTATTTCACCAAAATTTCCATTCCATTATCCACCCATTCAATAGCAACCCTCTCTTCAAACCATCCTTTCGCCCATCCATCCCTTTACCCATCCACACACCTTTTCACCCACCCACCCTTTCACTCATATACCATTTCCTTTCTGTTAAGTTACCATCCATTCTTACATGTCTCCCCCAAGCCATCAACGCTCATTATGTGAGATTTTGCTGAGTTGCAGATAGAAGAGGCCATAATAATAACTCAACCACTGCTGTGGCTGGTAAAGCTGGGGGGGGGGGGTGTCACTTCACAGTCATATGTTGATGACAACAAGAGATGCCATGGCAATAGATAGTGAGCATAGTAATTGCATGAAATTATGTGAGTTACCAGTGCCCGTCCCTGCTGCTTTGCTTCTCCCCCTTCAACTGACCCGTCTCATCCTGCATCGGCACTGGAGCTGGCATCACCGATGTTCTGTGTGGCTAGAATCAATCATTACACACTACGCCAGATACGCAACCCCAAATACAACTGCAGTGCAGCACTACACAGCTCAGTTAGCACGTCTGTTAGACCTGGCTTTTCCAGTGGGTTTATCCCCAGACTTTTTGCTTTTTGGCCTCCTGTTTTGGATCCTGTTTTTGTTGGGTCTATGACTCTTAGGACTTTACCACTGCTGATCAGTGCTAAAGTGCATATCCTTTCCCTGTAAATTGTTGTCATGGATTAGTGTTTCCATAATTGGCTTATTTGGTTTACTCTTAAGTCCCTAGTACAGTGCACTGTGTGTCCAGGGCCTGTAAACCAAATGCTGCTAGTGGGCTTGCAGCACTAATTGTGCCACCCACACAAGCAGCCTTGCAAAAGGGTCTCAGGCCTGCCATTGCAGTTTCTGTGTGCAATTCAGTACTGCCATGTCGACTTAGCAAGTGCACTCATTTGTCAGGTCCTAACTGTCCCTTTTCTTTCATGTGAGTCACCCCTAAGGTAGGCCCAAGGTACCCCTGTGGGCAGGGTGCAGTGTATGTGAAAGGTAGGACATGCCCTGATGTGTGTGGCATGTCCTGATAGTGAAATACTGGAAATATTGCCAATTTTGTTTTTCACTACTGAAAAGCTATCTGTCCTATAGGATAGAATGGGAATTTATTTATAACATCTTATTAATATAACTTTCCATGGGGACAAGATAGGAAGGTAAAGTTTAGTATGCCTGAACTCAGAAAATAAAGATGCATTTTTTAGTAAGGATGATTTTTACATTCTGTACTTGAGAATACCACTTTTAGAAAGTGGGTATTTTCTTGCTTAGCCATCCAGTGTGCCTCTGCTAAGTTTGTGTATTGAATGTCTGGCTTTGGAGTGACAGGGGCTTGGGATGTGCATTCTGTTCAGACAGCCATTTGGGGGTGAGGTATGTCCTGCCTTTCCAGGGTGAGTCAGAGATGGTCTGAATAGACCTGGGCTGCATTCAGAGTAGGGGGAGGAGATTTCTTTCACGCCTGAATGGGCCTGGTTTGCCTTGGACAATGCTCCACCAGGGTGCAGGGTCAAGACTGATTTGCATATGGTTGGGTCCAAACTGGAATGGTGAGCAAAAAAACGATGGATTTAGGCCCAGATCTCTGTGCTGGGGTGAATTTATGACATTGTTCTGCATTCTGTCCATCAATTGTTCTTTTTGCATCCACCACCTGCAGGGCAGCTGCACCAGAGAGGACAGAACTGCTTTTGGCTGGGCAAAGAGGTTCTCTGCCACCAAAGAACAAAGGAATTTGTGCTATAAAAAGTGGGGCCCAGACCCCAGACTTTTAGATCATTTCTGGAATTCAAGAGGAACCTTTGCCAAGGAGAAGAGCTGGAGAAACTGAAGGCGAGGTACTGCCCTTTTGCTGGGTGCTATCTGGGGTTGGCCTGCAGTGGCTGTTTCTGTGAAGGAAAGGACAAGGACTTTGCTGTGTGCTGTGTTCCCTGCTTGAGGAAGATCTCCAAGGGCTTGAAGTAGAGCTTGCCTCCTTATCTGAAGTCTCATGAACACAAAACCTTCACCCCCGGCTCCCCTGAACTTCCTTGCTGGGAGTTCTGAACTGCCAAGAGGTGCTTGTTTCTGTTCTGGGCCTCTGGAGGTTGTTCCTGCTGTTGGGAGCTGGAAAAGAGACGCAACTAAGAGAAGCGTGATGCATCCACACCTGTTTCTGATACATCGCCACCGCGCGGGAAGAATTTTCATGCACCATCATCGGGCCGCTGAAGAAATTGACACATCACCTGCCCATGGCTGGAGAAATCACTGTACGCCACATCGAGTGAACCGATCTACGGAGTCCGAGATCACTGCACCGATTCCGACGCTGGCCCTGCATTGTGGCTGCAAGAACCAACGCATTGTGGGACCCCGGCTGGAGAAACCAACGCAGCGCCGTTCCCACTGCCGCATCGAGAACCGGCGCATCCCCGATACCCACACATCGCAGCGGGGCGCCAAGTCTACAAGGACACCGGGGCCGCAGTAAGAAACTGACGCATCACCTCCCCTGCGTGGCAGTAAGGAACCAATGCATCACCTCCCCTGGAGTAAGGAACCGACGCATCATCTTCCCTACGTGTAAGGAACCGACGCATCACCTTCCCTGCATCTGTTCTTGTTTATGATTTTGACGCATCCAAGGTACTTTGTGTTGAAAATGTTGCATCTATAGTTTGCTACGGACAGAACTGTTTTTACCTTCTAAGAAGTTCCTTTTGATTACTGTATTGTGGATTTTTGTCATTTTTGGTCTTGTTTGGTTTAGATAAAGATTACTTATTTTTTTACACTGGTATGGTGTCCATTTGTAGTGTTTTCACTGTATTAGTGTATGTGTGCACAGATGCTTTACACACTGCCTCTGAGATAAGCCTGTCTTCTCGTGCCAAGCTATCAAGTGGATGAGCAGGGGTTATTTTAGAAGTGTATCTCCCTTACCCTGACTAGGGAAAAGGGTCCCTACTTGGACAACGGTACGAACCATTGCCAACTAGAGACCCCCATTTCTAACACCGTCAATATCTTCCAAATATCATTCTGGGTATTTGATTGGTTGGATCACAGAGCCAGGCGTGGGATAATGGTCAATGACAGACATATGGTTTTTGTTGGTAAATGCAATGGGAGCGGGATCTCATACTTTTTTTCCAGCCTTGCTGCACTGTCATGGGAAACTGCTGGTATACTATAAATGAACAAGTCTGCAGCAAACTATATGGGGAGGGGGTGGGGGTCCATGACGACCATGGCCACTCTCTCATGAACTGAACTGTGTTAGAGCTAGGCATAAGCAGGAACAGGAAAGCCTTCTCGACAAACATACATTGTGACTTTTATAATACTAGGTTACTTGGGCCTGCTATCCGAATCTTCACAATAGACAGCAGCACCAACATTCCAATACGCCAAGATTCTACCCTACAACAATCATAAAAGGACTTACTGGGATCAGCAGAGTCCTCGGCAGCGGCAGCTGACCAGCTTCTCCCGGACCCTCAGAAACATCCCTCTTCTTGCTCTTGGGTGCTGATGAAAGAAATTAAGAAGATAAATAAAAATAGATTAGTGATTCAGTTAATAATCTCCATAAAATGTTTTATGAAAAGCAAATGCAGCCACATACTTCACTAAAACAGATCACCTATAGTACTACTAGTTTCGACTCGAGCCTATCGACTGTCGTTAAATCCATATTCCAAATTTCCTTAACAAAAGCTACATTTGGAACTAATGTATTGCAGTGAATGATCTTTGATTCTATTCCCATTTCTCAACACTCTTGATGGACCAACTCAGTCTCCCTTTTTGGCAATGCATAGATGCATACTTCACATAAAAGTGAACTCAATTAAATAACCTGGAACTGTACGAGCTACATATCCAAAGTCACAGAGAGAGCGTGCTACTCACTGATACACTATATTGACAGGAGAACAGTCTGCAATGGCTTCTTAATTAATCAGCCAAAGCGAGCGCCTGTTGAGTGTGATTAGGTAGCGCTGAGCACCTGCCTAGCAGAAACTAGAAACTGGATCACACAATAATATACCAGCGTAAACTAAACATAACTTACCTCTGAGTGCGAGCAGCATGCTATATCGGGCCTGCCACCTGCTGCCAGCATAGAGGAGAGGTGTTGCTGCACAAAAAAACTAGTGCTGCCACCTCCTCCTCTCCAAAGAATGTCCGGGGCTGCACACCTGGGCGGCGGCACCGCCCGCAAGGAAGTTGTTCCTCTGCCATGGCGCTGGGTGGGGTAGAAATAAGAAGGAAAGGAAGGGAAATTAAAGAAGAACGAAATAGGGAAAGAAGGGGAGATAAAGTCAAAAAGTCACAAAAACACAAAATAATTTACCCAAAAACGTGAAATACACAACCACAAAGACACACACTATTATAAAAAATAAAAATTAGAGGTAGAAAAGTAATAAAGAAGGAAAATGAGAAAGATTAAGGACAGATAACATTTAGCACCATAACAGAGAGCAGAAAAACAAAATAACCAAGCCCATGCGGACTGCGTGGTGCTCTTCGCGTGCGATTTGGAATGGGAGAATAAATCCTAGAACCGCATAGTGCCGTTTGTGTGTGATTTTGGAACAGGCGGATGCACTCCGGGTTCCCAACGCAATGCGAACGGGCGCGCCGGCCAACTCTGCCTGCATGCGGAACTCCACGTAGCGCAATTGACTATTTTTTCTAATCTGCGGAATTCCGCATAGTAGGACTCTGCGAACTCCGCCCACCCCTAGTGTGGATGTGTCACTGCAGAAAAATTGTGCATATGGGTGTGTCAGTCAATCTGTCAGTGTATATATCAGTGTGACAGTGTATGTATCAGTGTGTGTTTGGGTCTCTCTGTGAATGAAATAAGTTTGTGTACGGGCATGTTAGTTTATGTGTTAGTGTCTGTCTGGGTGTCTCAGTGTATGCGTAGATGTCTGTGTCTAGCTGTGTCAGTCTATCAATGAGTGTGTTCATAGGTGTGTCAGTCTATGTATGACTGTGTCCCTAGCTGGGTTAGTATATGTGTAGGTGTGCACCTGCTTGTGTCAGTGTATGTGTAAGTATATTTTTGAATCTGTCACTACATAAATTAGTGTACGCCTGGATGTGTCAGTGTATGTCTTAGTGTGTCCATGGTGTGTCAGTGTATGTGGTAGTGTATACCTGTGTCAGTTAGTGTATGCATCAGTGTGTCTTTGACTGTGTCAGTGTGTGCATCAATGTGTCAATGTATGAGTCAGTGTATGTATCAAAGTCTCACGGGGTGTTTCAGCTTATGCATGACTGAATGACTGTGTGACTCTGTTAATGCATGACTGTGTGCAGGGGTTTGTTAGTGTATCTATTAGTGTGTCCTAGGGTGCCGTAGTCTATATATTAGTGAGTTACTGTGTGAGTCAATTATTGCATGGCAGTGTGCATGAGTATCTTAGTGTATGTATCAGTCATTACTAAAGTGTGACAGGATGTGTATGAATGAATGTGCAAATGTATTACTGAATGGATTAGTGTGTTTATGGGTGTGCCATTGTATGGATCAGTGAGTCCCAGAATGTTTCAGTGTGTGTATGAGTGAGTGGTTGAATATGTGAGTGAAAACATCAGTGTGTGTCAGTGCATGCTTCAATGAGTACCTGGGTGTGTTAGTGTATGCATAAGTGTTTAACTAGGTATGCCAGTTTATACATTAGTGTGTGCCTGGAAAGGTGAAAGTATTACATTGTATGAAAAATACAATCAGAAAGTACTGTGTATACTACAAAAACAATAAGGTAAAAGGAGTGAGAATGATGGGAAAGGTAGAAAACAATGCAGTAGATAGAGTTGAAAAATAGATGACAAAAGAGTGACAATGGAACCAAAATGTAAACAACAATAATAAATGTATTTAACAAAACAATTAAACACCATTAATATCTTACATATAACTACGATAACTGTTGTAACTCTATATTTGTTCTACCTTCTCGAGAGAAGAAAGACAATCCTAGATATGTTGAGTGTAAGCTGTGTGGGAAACAGGTTTCTAGGGGTACTATAAAAAGTACAGTTAAGGCACATCATCGATGTGGAAGCACATCAAGAGAAACCACAAACGTGAGTGAGTGAATCTATGCATGAGTGTGTGCATGAGTATGTCAATGCATGTATCAGTCAATCCTAGGATGTGTCAGGGTGTGTATGAATGAGTGTGTGAATGTGTTATTGAATGATTTGGTGTGCTTTTAGGTGTTCCAGTGTATATATCACTGCGTTGCATAGTGTCTCAGTGTGTGAATGAGTGAGTGGGTGAATATGTGAGTGAATGCCTCAGTGTGTGTCTGGGTGTGTCAGTGTATGCTTCAATGAGTACTTTGGTGTGTTATTGTATGCATCAGTGTTTAACTGGGTGTGTCTGTGAAGATTTCAGTGTGTGCTTAGAAAGAAGAAAGTGTTACATTTTTGGAAAAATACATTTCATAGAATTGTAAATACCACAAAAACAATAACATCAAACTAGAAACAATTATGGAAAAGGTACAAAACAATACAGTAGATAGAACTGAAAATAGATGACAAACAAGTAACAATCATAACAAAATATAAACAACAGTTATAAATGTATTTCAACCAAAAAATTAAACAACATTCATAATTTACATACAACTATTATAACTCTATTTAACTATGCATACATAAATTACAACTATTATAACTCTAAATATTATAACATATTGAAGACTGTTTAAATGTAACTCAATAATAAAACAACTAAAACCTTCACTTACAGTGCTTCCTCTTTAACCACACCTCTGTAGGGCTGTATGAATGGCTGTCATACTATCTGTATGGCTACATGAGAGGGTGTGAAAGTCTATGTATGTTTATGTGACAGGGTGTGTGAACCTTTGTATGCATAAGTCAATGGGTATATAGGGTGTCTACATGGGTATGTGAGAGGATATAAGAGTCTCAATATGGGTATGTGAGAGGCTTTGACAGTCTTTGTATGGGTATGTGAATGGAAATAAAGGTGTCTACATGGGTATGGGAGGGGATGTGAGAGTCTCTGTATGGGTATGTGAGAGAGTATGACTCTGTATAGGTATGTGAATGGGTGTCAGACTGTCTGTATGGGCATGTGGATGGGAATAAAGGAGGTCAGAAAGGGTATGTGAGATGGTCTGACATTGTATGTATGGGTATGTGAGAGGGTGTGAGAGTCTCTCTATGGGTATATGAGAGGACGACAGAGTCTCTGTATCAGTATGTGAATGGGTATAGCAGTGCCTGTATAAGTGTGAATGAGAATCAAGGAGGTCTAAATTACTATGAGAAAGGATGCCCATATCAGCTTCCTCTGACTATCTAAATGTATGCATCACTGTACTCTTTGATCTGTCACTATATGCATAGCTATATCATTATTTGTATAAAGTAAATATATTTAACTAAACCTTGCTCTCTTACCAAAAGCATCATTGTGAACTACCTTATCTTAATCTACATATCTGTGTATATGTTATTGCCAGTGGCGGCTGGTGACATTTGAAAGTGGTGAGCCGTAAAAGTTTGGGATGAGTGACATGTGGTGAGCAAGCATAGCGAGCGAGCCCAACCACTGTAAGGGGGGGTTTGCGGGGTTCTTCCCCATGAGAAAATTTAAAAAAAAGAGTGGGATATGCATTTTCAAGTAAATTCACTCACTCATGTACTCAGTCAGCTATGCTCACTCTATTATTCAAACTCCATCATTTCATCTAATAACTCGTCGTTTGCACTTTTCCTGTAGCCCCTTATTCACTCTCACTCACTACCTCAGTTATTGGCACATTCACAGTCTCACCTGGTTTCTAGCACCCTCCTACTGGATTTGGCAGCTACTTCTTTTTTGCATCACTAATAATTTGACCTGATCCACTCAATGGAAGCCCCAAGTCACTCACTTCCTTGCTTGGTCACTCAGTCACTCTCACACACTCTCCAATTCATTCACTCACTTGTTTATCAGTCATCCTGTTAGTTAATCAATCATTCAGTATTTCAGTCAAAGAAAGTTTGTGTGTTCATGACCCATAAGTGATTTGAAAACAAATATTAAAAAAGAAAAAGGTGTTAAAATGATTATCGATATTAAGGAAAATGCAAGATTTAAACTCAATTGAGAATATTTTAAAAATATAGTTTTCTCATTTTTTTCCAAATACCAGGCTGAAAGCAAGAATCTGGAGATGGTGAATACAAGGGCCAGTGGAATTATGCAGAGGGGAAAGCCAAATTATGCGGTAAGAAAATGCAAATTAGGCAGCATAATGCAGTAGATTTTGTGATAGCATTACTTCATTATTTGTCATTTTGACACTTTTTAACACTGGCTGGGCTTTGGTTACAACTCATTAGAACCAGTTTAACAACCAAATATAGCAACAAGCAACAGAAAGGTGACCAGTCAACCTTTGCAAAGGGCCTTCCTCTGTACAGCAACATGTCGCTGCCTTTTCAGTAACTTTTGAACCGTGTGAGCTAGAAACAAATTTATTTTTGTTAAAATCTGCTGATTATGCAGCAGATGATGGATAATGTGGCAAATGCTGCAAATCTATAATCATGCAAAAACTGCTGCGGTCACACAATTGCATAATTCCAGTGACTTGCAAATACCATAGACGGTGACTTTGTTAAAGTGACCACTTGGCCAGGTTTTTTAAAATTAGGGTTATCTTAAGATCTGTCACGAAGACCCAGATGGATCATCACCTGGTATCTTAGGCCTAGACTAGTAAGGCAGGTACCATAGCTACCAACACAAGTGGGCATTTTACTTTCAAGCTGCACCTCCTTATCCCGCCACAACCCTTTCCCTTATTCACAATATACTCGATTTTTTTTTTATCTCTGTTTATTGGCATTTTTAAAATAAACAACAATTGTCACATGGCTTAGGCATTGGTTCTGCTAGATATGCATGCTGTGTACAATATTTTCATAGTTCTGAGCATTCCCTGCTATGGCATTCAATCATTTTTTTTCCCAATATGTACAGAACAGGGTGGTATCCAAAAGCAGTAATATTTCAGGGTTAATACAACTACTTGCTCATTGCACAGAGGGTACATAACAAGTGAATATGTACTATCGGCTCTCCGCCCTGAATAAGGGTGGAGGGACGTATGCAATAACAAACTATGATGACTGAAGAAGGTAAGTCTTTAGAGGATCCCATATATCAGGGGGTCTGCAGCTCCGCGGCAATAACTCAGCATATGTGCTGCTTTGCTCTTGACAATATATCATGTCCTTTAACCACTCCTTAAATTTGGGGGCCCTTCCCTGTCCCCACCTGCATGCAATTCCACGTTTCGCCAGAAGCAGCCCTAACGCCACAAACCTCCTGACTGATAGTTCCACTTCGCTGGTATAACCCAACAGGCACTCCAGAGGGGTGAAGTTGATCTGTGCGCCCACCATACTTTATAGAGATTCCCCCACCACCTCCCAATACTTAGCTATTGCAGTGTAATTCCAGGCCAAGCGTATGAAATTCACTCCTCCCATCCCACATCTCTCGCAATTATCGTTGTATTTTAATTTATACGTATGCAGCCTCGCTGGGGAGTAATACATTCTATGTAAAAACTTGAAGTGAATAATCCTTAGCCGGCTACTAGCTCTGATTTTTCCTGTTTGCTGACAACAGTGTAGCCACTGCTCGTCTCCCAGGGGATACCCCATCTCTTCCTCCCAGCCCTCTCGCATTTTGACTGACGACTATTTGTAGCGTGAGAGCAGCTCTGTAAAGGCGTGACACTGCATGGGAGGGATTGTCTGCTTGAAGGAGAGTGTGCAATGGAGGTAGTGTGGGCGGCTCCTCGGGGGACTGCGGTGTTGCCACCTTAACATCTTGTCTAAGTCTTGTATACATGAAAAGATCCATGGGAGTGGGAGTCTGTCCCCCCCCAAAAACCTCTTTTTGTTTGAACCTCCCTTCTGTGTATAATGCTCCCCAAGTGTTTATGTCATACTTGCGTAGCATACATGTACATATCCCTTCGTGCGTGACTGGGAGAGAGTGTTGATATGCCAATGGGAGTGCAGGTGAGTACACCATAGGTGCTCGCAGCTTTTTTGCGATATTTTTCCAAGCAGTGCATGTGACGGTTGAATTCCTGCCACCCGCTTCCTTACTCCCCGTTCCTAGAAAACCGGATAATGGGATGGGTGACATGTATCCCTGCTCCACTGCAAGATGCAGCATGAAGGGGGGAGGCCTGAACCAGTATATGGCATAGTGCGCTTGAGCGCAAAGGTAGTATAGCTCTGGGTCTGGTGCTTCGAATCCCCCTTGAGCAAAAGGCATTGTGAGGGTTTCCCAATAAATTCTGGGTTGTTTACCCCCCCCATGCAAGTCAGGTGGCTTTTCAAATTCTGAAACAAAGGACGCCCAGGTGCATATGGGATGTTTGTGAACAGGTATAGGAGTTTCGGTATCACCACCATTTTCATCAGCGCAATACGGCCAGCTAGTGATAATGGCATCGCAGTCCATCTAGTTATTGCATCCTCTATGGTATTTAGAGCTTTGCCATAGTTTGCTCTCAGGAGTTCCTCCCTGTCTCTTGTGACTATTATGCCAAGATATTTGAGTTCTGTCTCACACCATTCTAGCGGATAGTCCAGAGAGCATTTGGGGGTGTGCGGGGTGAGGGGGAGGACTTGGGACTTATCCCAATTTAGGGGTCGATTCCGATTCGGGCCGGAAAAAGCACCGACCGACTCGGATCCGGAAAAAATACCGACCGACACGTACCAGTGGCGCCCGACACGCCAAGTACGATGCAAGCCGCGATAAATCCGACCGACACGTCAGGAAACCAAGCCGACCGACCGAGCCGCTCGGAAAATAGCAATCCGGCCGGAAAAACACGCGAATCCAACCGACCGACACGCACCCGGAACAAATCCGACCGAATCGTACCCGCCAACTCCAACCCGCAAAGTACGATGCAAGGCGCGAAAAACACGACCGAGTCGGACGGAGGACAAGCCGTACGACCGACACGCATACAAAACCGAGCCGAAGCAATACAATACACCGCGACCGACGCGTACGCAGCATACAAAACTGCACAAACACAGCGTGAACGAAACGGAAAACACCGTACGAGACCAATGCAGGGTCCGACTCGGTCACAAGAACGTTTCCAACATACACAAACAGCACAAAGGAAAAATCAACCAAAAAAAGGCCAAACAAGCAATTACCAAGCCAATAAATACTGGGGGGGTGGGGACAGAGAACAAAGACACACCCACAACTCCACCTATATAAAGGACACAAATCACTACCATGAGCCTTTGCAAATGCCATTTCACTGCCAGCACCCAAGAGAAAGCAACCACACACCCACAGCTCATCCCTCACACAAGCCACACACCATCAGCACACCAACAAATACCTACCTCACATACACCCAGCAAAACACACACTCACACACCCTCACCTGCACACCAACACACACATCACTCACCATCACCACCCATCACCATGCCCCCCAAGAAGAATCCCAAGTTCCTAGATTGTGAATTGGAAGTCCTGGTAGACGAGATCCTCAGGGTGGAGCCACAGCTGTTTGGCACTCTGGTCCAACAGACCCCCATGTCGCAGAAAACCAAGATGTGGGAGAGGATCATCAACAGGGTGAACGCACAATCATCATGTCGGCGCACAAAGACGGACATCCAGAACAGGTGGTATGACGTGCGCAGGAGGGTACGGGACCTGCTGAAGATAGACTACAGCAACAGCCAACAGACCGGCAGTGGCCCTCCTGCCAAGCCAATATACCTCAGGCCCTGGGAGGAGAAGGTGCGGGCCATCCTTCCGCCAGTGAGCGTATATGGACTAGAGAACATCCCAGAGCCTGGTGAGTACACAACAAATGTACACAATAAACTGCCACAAAACACACACATCACTGTCAAGGGGAGAGTCAAACCATGCACACATAGCAATTACACAGCAACTAGAACAGAATCATCCCAAAATGTGTATGTCAGTCAGATAAACACAACACATGCCATCAAAAAAGTCACATCCAACTGTGCCAACACATGTACAAACACAACCACAACTACAGCTAGGCAGTGGCACAAATAGAACTAACAAACACATCCACACATGTAGCCACCACAACAACACCAACACACAGTGAAGACCACTCAAAGGAAGGAATTCTGTGTATGCTGGCCAAGTCAGTGTAGCCAATAGCATCATGGGAGTCGCAGTCACACATATTGCCCCCCACAACTGTCCCATCAACACCACCCTGAACCATGCCCACATCACAGGGAGTGGAGAAGGACTCACAAGATGGCTGACACTGGCTACTGCTGTGGGGAGCACAAGGCCCTGCTGCCAACTGTGCACCAACAAACAGCAGGACACCACTGACTGACATCCTGAGAGACAACTTACACTCCCTGCAATGCAAGCACGTTCCATGGTGGGATATCTGGCTGGCTGGGTGGGAAGGGGGACTTGCAGCACTGACTATAGTCACCAGCACCTCCCCTCACACCCCCCAACACAAACTCCACAGTACCCACCTGGTAGAATGCAATGCCCTCCATCCTAACACAAGATCCCACAAAGCACCACCACCCTGGGTTATGTTGTGTGAAGCACAGGGACACTCTTGGGACTCTTAGCCAAACAACTGCCAGGACAACACTCCCAGCCATCCTGTCAGCACAGCCAGCCCACCCCACAGGGAAGCAGAGTCAAAAGGAAGGAAGCATGGGCATGCTGGGAAGGGGGTGGAGGCAATAGCATGATGGGAGACGTAGTCACAGACATAGCTCACCCCCACAACTGTCCCATCAACACCACCCTGAACCATGCTCACATCACAGGGAGTGGAGAAGGACTCACAAGATGGCTGACACTGGCTACTGCTGTGGGGAGCACAAGGCCCTGCTGCCAACTGTGCACCAACAAACAGCAGGACACCACTGACTGACATCCTGAGAGACAACTTCCACTCCCTGCAATGCAAGCACGTTCCATGGTGGGATATCTGGCTGGCTGGGTGGGAAGGGGGACTTGCAGCACTGACTATAGTCACCAGCACCTCCCCTCACACCCCCCCAACACAAACTCCACAGTACCTACCTGGTAGAATGCAATGCCCTCCATCCTAACACAAGATCCCACAAAGCACCACCACCCTGGGTTATGTTGTGTGAAGCACAGGGACACTCTTGGGACTCTTAGCCAAACAACTGCCAGGACAACACTCCCAGCCATCCTGTCAGCACAGCCAGCCCACCCCACAGGGAAGCAGAGTCAAAAGGAAGGAAGCATGGGCATGCTGGGAAGGGGGTGGAGGCAATAGCATGATGGGAGACGTAGTCACAGACATAGCTCACCCCCACAACTGTCCCATCAACACCACCCTGAACCATGCTCACATCACAGGGAGTGGAGAAGGACTCACAAGATGGCTGACACTGGCTACTGCTGTGGGGAGCACAAGGCCCTGCTGCCAACTGTGCACCAACAAACAGCAGGACACCACTGACTGACATCCTGAGAGACAACTTCCACTCCCTGCAATGCAAGCACGTTCCATGGTGGGCTATCTGGCTGGCTGGGTGGGAAGGGGGACTTGCAGCACTGACTATAGTCACCAGCACCTCCCCTCACACCCCCCAACACAAACTCCACAGTACCCACCTGGTAGAATGCAATGCCCTCCATCCTAACACAAGATCCCACAAAGCACCACCACCCTGGGTTATGTTGTGTGAAGCACAGGGACACTCTTGGGACTCTTAGCCAAACAACTGCCAGGACAACACTCCCAGCCATCCTGTCAGCACAGCCAGCCCACCCCACAGGGAAGCAGAGTCAAAAGGAAGGAAGCATGGGCATGCTGGGAAGGGGGTGGAGGCAATAGCATGATGGGAGACGTAGTCACAGACATAGCTCACCCCCACAACTGTCCCATCAACACCACCCTGAACCATGCTCACATCACAGGGAGTGGAGAAGGACTCACAAGATGGCTGACACTGGCTACTGCTGTGGGGAGCACAAGGCCCTGCTGCCAACTGTGCACCAACAAACAGCAGGACACCACTGACTGACATCCTGAGAGACAACTTCCACTCCCTGCAATGCAAGCACGTTCCATGGTGGGCTATCTGGCTGGCTGGGTGGGAAGGGGGACTTGCAGCACTGACTATAGTCACCAGCACCTCCCCTCACACCCCCCCAACACAAACTCCACAGTACCCACCTGGTAGAATGCAATGCCCTCCATCCTAACACAAGATCCCACAAAGCACCACCACCCTGGGTTATGTTGTGTGAAGCACAGGGACACTCTTGGGACTCTTAGCCAAACAACTGCCAGGACAACACTCCCAGCCATCCTGTCAGCACAGCCAGCCCACCCCACAGGGAAGCAGAGTCAAAAGGAAGGAAGCATGGGCATGCTGGGAAGGGGGTGGAGGCAATAGCATGATGGGAGACGTAGTCACAGACATAGCTCACCCCCACAACTGTCCCATCAACACCACCCTGAACCATGCTCACATCACAGGGAGTGGAGAAGGACTCACAAGATGGCTGACACTGGCTACTGCTGTGGGGAGCACAAGGCCCTGCTGCCAACTGTGCACCAACAAACAGCAGGACACCACTGACTGACATCCTGAGAGACAACTTCCACTCCCTGCAATGCAAGCACGTTCCATGGTGGGCTATCTGGCTGGCTGGGTGGGAAGGGGGACTTGCAGCACTGACTATAGTCACCAGCACCTCCCCTCACACCCCCCCAACACAAACTCCACAGTACCCACCTGGTAGAATGCAATGCCCTCCATCCTAACACAAGATCCCACAAAGCACCACCACCCTGGGTTATGTTGTGTGAAGCACAGGGACACTCTTGGGACTCTTAGCCAAACAACTGCCAGGACAACACTCCCAGCCATCCTGTCAGCACAGCCAGCCCACCCCACAGGGAAGCAGAGTCAAAAGGAAGGAAGCATGGGCATGCTGGGAAGGGGGTGGAGGCAATAGCATGATGGGAGACGTAGTCACAGACATAGCTCACCCCCACAACTGTCCCATCAACACCACCCTGAACCATGCTCACATCACAGGGAGTGGAGAAGGACTCACAAGATGGCTGACACTGGCTACTGCTGTGGGGAGCACAAGGCCCTGCTGCCAACTGTGCACCAACAAACAGCAGGACACCACTGACTGACATCCTGAGAGACAACTTACACTCCCTGCAATGCAAGCACGTTCCATGGTGGGATAACTGACTGGGTGGGTGGGTGGGTGGGAAGGAGGTCTGGCTGTCAACCAAACACAATCAATGCAGACCATGTTCACACCCCAGAGAATACATAGAAATGCCCAAATAATGCAGGACAATGTGCCACACCAATATCAACCCCTGACTGTGACAACTTAGGACAATACAATGTACAGGCCCGCACCCCGAGGCACAGTCACAACTGTCAGGTGTGTCAACCACTGATGCCTGCAGAAACATGACATACATTGTTTGTGTCTCCCAAAAACAGGTGATGATAGGGACACAGCAGCAGACGCTGAGGAGTCCCAGTCCCAGGCTCAAGAGGATGCCGAGCTCACTGGCGTCGTACAGCCTCTGTCCTCCTCGGACGATGAAGAACAACCTGGCACATCCGGTGCAAGTCAACATGCTGCACCAGCAGGACCACCAGCTGCAGCACCAGCAGGTCCACCAGCTGCACCCCCTGCACCCACCCCTCCAACGACTGTCACCACGAATACCATCCCTGCCGACATGGACAGAATAAGGAACAACACCAGCGCAGTGACCCTGGACCAACCTGGGGCCATGGACACCACCACCACCACCAACCCCCAAGGTGGACCAGGGTTATCTGTGCGTGCAACTGCACACACTGCACATGTCAGCAGGGGTGGTGGGAGGGGTGGGAGACAGAGGTCGCTGCTTGCAGACGTTGCTGGTGTGCATGAAGACCCACAACTGGTACGCATAGCTGATGCGTACCAGTCCAGCACCGGAGAGCTCAGCCAGGTAGTGGGGCTCCTCAGAGACATTAAACAGCAGCAGGCTGCCCATCATGCCCGCTTGGACTCCCACATGTCCCAAGTGGAGTCACACATGTCACGTGTGGACTCCCACATGTCACGTGTGGACTCCCACATGACCCGCGTGGAGTCCAAGTGGGATGTACTACATGAGATGACGGCGGTGCACAGGGACATTTTACAATGCCTCCGCCAGATGAACAGCAACCAGTCCACACCTCCCTGTGTGCCAACAACATCTGGTACCGAACAAACTGCAACTGCCACAGGGAGGGAGGAGGACTCTGGCGGAGAGTCCCCTGCACCGCAGCAGCCTGCACTTGAGGGCCCCCCAAGAAGAGGGGTCGTCCGAGGAGGGGAAAGTGAGAGGCTGATGGCCAAGCGCAACTCCCAGGAAGCCTGAACCTGTTCTGGATTTTCGCCTTTGTGCACAGACTGTTCACCCTGTTGATGGCAACACTACTCCCACACATTGCATGGGGAGTATAAGTTGGAACAATGTGTCAGACAACAGTGGCCCCGATACTGGGGATCCTGTCTACCTGGACTTTCTATTCATCTAGGAACTTGGGATTGCAAGATTCATGTACAGCACAATCCATCCTATGCACTATTATCACAATAAACACACTAATACACCATACTTGCCTCTGTCGTGATTCCAACGTGGGTGCTGTTATGGGGATGATGAACTGCAAAATTACACAGTGTATGCGAACTGCAACAGCAAGGACAACACAGGCATGTGAGTACAGGCAACGTGACACATATGAGGGAGACACACCACCAGGGCTACACAACACATACACACCTAGGCCATCTGACTCATTGCCTACACTGATGTTGCCAGGGAAGACGGTGCAATGCACAGACACCACACCCATTCCCAGTTGTAGTCAAGTAGCCCACAGGTGCAGTAAGCAAATGGCAGTCAAATGTGTGACCACAGACAACGCACATCACTAAGTGAAGCACAGGTTTATTACACAGTAGCAACATGCCGTAACCACTACAGATGCAAGGTAACCCCACCTGGTAGCGGGCACACAGTCAACAACTGTAGACAGAAGGAAGTCCATGGGTGTGGCGCACATCACCTGTAGGGACACAACAGCTACCAGCCTGGATGTGCAATCACGTCGTCGGTGGACACAGTTCACCAAACGAATCTGAAAGTACCCTGTGAAGGACAGAAATGACACACAGTCAAAAGCAATGCAGTACAGGACAGAACAGCAAAACTCATGCACAATACATGTTACAAGATACCCACCCAGAACCAAGTTAGCATGTCAACACTGTTGGGGAGTACAGCCCACCTGTCACCACACATCGCAACACACATCCTGTCAAGTAGCCCATGGACACACTCCAACAGCACCAGAGCACCACCCACACATCATGCCAACTCACATCATTCACATGACACCTCAGGATACTCACATTCAGCTAAAGAAGTTGGTGATGAGCTGTGTGCGGACATCACCATCACCATCATCATCATCATCGTCACTGGCATCGTGGTCCAGGCCAGGATCCTCCACAGGTGGCGGATGTTGGTCATTGTCATCCTGGATGAGAGGCAACTCCTTCCGCACTGCCAGGTTGTGAAGCATGCAGCAGACGATGATAATCTTGCACACTTTCGCAGGGGCATATGGGAGGGACCCTCCGGTCTTGTCCAGGCAGCGGAAGCGGCTCTTCAGGAGACCAAAGGTCCGCTCAATCACTCTCCTGGTCCGACCATGTGCCTCATTGTAGCGCATCTGGGCAGGTGTCACAGGGTTCCTGAGGGGTGTCAGCAACCACGGCATGTTGGGGTATCCCGAGTCACCTACGGACAGACAAGTGCACATCAGCTGACTTGGAAAAGTGGGCGGAATACTACAGATCAGATCACACACAATGGCACAAAGTCAGTACACACCGACAAGCCAGGCACGCTGGTTCTGCATCTGTGCCATCAACCTGGGGATGCGACTACTCCTCATCACAAAGGCATCGTGTGCTGAACCAGGGAAACGGGCACACACGTGTGTGATGGTCATGTCTGCAAGACACACCACCAGTGCATTGACCGAGTGGTAGTGCTTGCGGTTCCTGTAGGCCTGCTCCTGGGCCTGTGGTGGTACCAAAGCCACATGTGTCCCATCAATGGAGCCAATGACATGCGGCATCCTCCCCAGGGCATAAAAGTCACTCTTCACGTCAGTGAGTCGTCGCAGTCTAGGGAAATAGATGTACCGGTTCAGGAAGAGCAACATTGCCGCCAAAACATCGCGGAGCACACGGCTGAACATGGTCTGTGACATCCCACCAGCAGACGCCACAGTATGTTGGAAGGTACCGGTGGCAAAGAAGTGTAGGGCTGCCATCACCTTCACCTTGGGGGTCAGCGCTGTAGGATACGGCCGGCCAGGCTGCAAATGTGGGGACAACTGCACTGCCAAATCCTCAATCAGCTGCCTGGTGAAGCGGTACCGTCGGATGCTGTCCCGTTCCACCATCGTTGCCAGGTCTGGGAATGGCCGATGGACAGCAGGAGCCCTGCAGTGCAGAGGAGAAGTAAGCAAGATCGTCAGTCACCCCACATATGCGGCATTGAACACACTCAAGATCCCAACATACATCATCATGAGGCACAACTACATGAAGTGTGCAGTACCGGAACGACATTTATGGTACATACATGGCCAACATCTGTCAACACGGTCCTACAGGTGGCATCAATTTGTCCCAGGTTGGCCCATTGGATATCATGATGCTGTGTCACAGTCACCCCCCCAGTGACATGTGAGGACAGATGTGCCCCAGGCACCACAGCTCAACGACAGGCACATTCCCAGGGACCCTGTAATGCCACATGGACACTGGCATCACCTGGAGTATCATGTGTACACCACAACAAAACAAACATGACCCCCACAGGTAGTGGCCACACTTGCCATGGCAGGAGAGCCATGGACGTCTGTGACACACACGCACAACATCAGAGTCCATGCACACACAACGTGGATGTGGAGACTGTCTCCCATTGTGCACATGAAATCAGAGACATTGTAAACACTACATGCACAAAGACTGTGGAGGGCCATCACTATTGTGCCACTGGGACACCCTGGCTCAAACATACCGTCCCACATGGGACTCACGGGGTATGTGACATGACATACACAAACACCACTGTGAAATGTGACCATGGCACATGCACAGATATGAACAGTTGCACATCACAGTGGTCACGTACACGTAACACCCAGGATCCTGTCCCCATTAACACGTGCACAGCCTGGGGGTGGCTGCCCACAGGTGACACCCACAGGACAACATGTACACCAACATACACACAATAGGAAATGCAGCCTTACATGCCTTATGATAAGGTTTGGACAGGCTGTCGTGATGTAGGTGTGCCCCTCACTCCCTGGGAGCTATCTGTGGCTGGCATATGTCCATCTGAGACAGGCATGCTGACATATGCCAGTCACATGTACAGTGATGCGTTGTACTGCAATGGACCGATCGGTGCCTCCGGCCGGCCCATTGCATTCAATGTGTGCGGGTACGCGTTGTACCCCTGTGCGCGTTGAACAGCAATGGACCGATCGGTGCCTCCGGCCGGCCCATTGCATTCAATGTGTGCGGGTACGCGTTGTACCCCTGTGCGCGTTGAACAGCAATGGACCGATCGGTGCCTCCGGCCGGCCCATTGCATTCAATGTGTGCGGGTGCGCGTTGTACCCCTGTGCGCGTTGAACAGCAATGGACCGATCGGTGCCTCCGGCCGGCCCATTGCATTCAATGTGTGCGGGTGCAGCGTTGTACCCCTGTGCGCGTTGAACAGCAATGGACCGATCGGTGCCTCCGGCCGGCCCATTGCATTCAATGTGTGCGGGTACGCGTTGTACCCCTGTGCGCGTTGAACAGCAATGGACCGATCGGTGCCTCCGGCCGGCCCATTGCATTCAATGTGTGCGGGTACGCGTTGTACCCCTGTGCGCGTTGTACTGCAATGGACCGATCGGTGCCTCCGGCCGGCCCATTGCATTCAATGTGTGCGGGTACGCGTTGTACCCCTGTGCGCGTTGAACAGCAATGGACCGATCGGTGCCTCCGGCCGGCCCATTGCATTCAATGTGTGCGGGTGCGCGTTGTACCCCTGTGCGCGTTGAACAGCAATGGACCGATCGGTGCCTCCGGCCGGCCCATTGCATTCAATGTGTGCGGTGCACGCGTTGTACCCCTGTGCGCGTTGAACAGCAATGGACCGATCGGTGCCTCCGGCCGGCCCATTGCATTCAATGTGTGCGGGTGCGCGTTGTACCCCTGTGCGCGTTGAACAGCAATGGACCGATCGGTGCCTCCGGCCGGCCCATTGCATTCAATGTGTGCGGGTACGCGTTGTACCCCTGTGCGCGTTGAACAGCAATGGACCGATCGGTGCCTCCGGCCGGCCCATTGCATTCAATGTGTGCGAGTACGCGTTGTACCCCTGTGCGCGTTGTACTGCAATGGACCGATCGGTGCCTCCGGCCGGCCCATTGCATTCAATGTGTGCGGGTACGCGTTGTACCCCTGTGCGCGTTGAACAGCAATGGACCGATCGGTGCCTCCGGCCGGCCCATTGCATTCAATGTGTGCGGAGTGCGCGTTGTACCCCTGTGCGCGTTGAACAGCAATGGACCGATCGGTGCCTCCGGCCGGCCCATTGCATTCAATGTGTGCGGGTACGCGTTGTACCCCTGTGCGCGTTGTACTGCAATGGACCGATCGGTGCCTCCGGCCGGCCCATTGCATTCAATGTGTGCGGGTACGCGTTGTACCCCTGTGCGCGTTGAACAGCAATGGACCGATCGGTGCCTCCGGCCGGCCCATTGCATTCAATGTGTGCGGGTACGCGTTGTACCCCTGTGCGCGTTGAACAGCAATGGACCGATCGGTGCGCACCCATTGACAATGGGCTTGCCTGGCAACGGACGCGTTTTTGAATATTCGAACGAGTCGGTTGCTGGAAATTCAGTTGGTCACCCACAACAATGTTGCAAAATAATGTATGTCATGAAGTTGAAGATTTGAAGGATGCTGTGGGCGTGTTTTGGTGCTGCTATTCCATGGATTGGCCAGATTCAGAAGATGCAAACGACTTGGACCTATCACTTTGGACACAAGGGACAGTATCTGCCTCTCCAGCACATATATATTGCTGCATGTTCCCCTGAGAGCCCACTTGCCTGCACTACATGCTCCAGGACGACATCTGCCACTGCACTGCTGCTGTCTCTGCCCCTCTGGACCCTGCAATGGCACGTACTGTGGAGAGAGCCCCAGCCTTCAGCCTTGAAGAGAACCAGGCCCTGCTGGACAGCCTACTTCCACAGTACAGCAAGCTGTATGGGACACCAGGGGAGCAGGTGAGTGTTCTGTGCACTGCCTTTCTGAATGTGCATTTTGTCTGACTAGCAAGGCTGAGAGTCAGCACACCACTGGCTAGCAGGCTCACTGAGTAGTTGTCACCCCCATAGTGTGTAGTGACTTGCACTGGACAGGTATGGTGCAGTGACAGTGCTTCTGAACAGGGTTTTACTCCCCATGCTATGATACCATGTAGTGACTTCTGGAAAACTGTCCATGGGCAGCCGTGCACTGCCTGGGTACACCATGTGCCCCTGTGATTGCGACATGTATATGCAACTGTGTCATGCACGGATATGTTGCATGTGTAGTAATGTCCTTATCACTTTGTCATCCTGACAGGCTTCTGCCCATCGGAAGCATGAGATCTGGAAGGACATCGTCCGGGCTGTCCGGTCCGTGGGGGTCTACCAGCGCCGGATCCGCAACTGCCAAAAGAGGTGGCAGGACCTTCGGGGCTGGACCCGGAGGATTGCACGGGTCCAGCTGAAGCTGTCGCCTCCTCGCAGGAGGGCGGAACACGGACCCTGACCCCCACATGCTCAGGATCCTGGCGGTGGTCTTTCCAGACCTGGATGGGCAGCTGAAGGCCAGAGAGCAGCAAGGAGGGGGTGAGTCAAAGACTGCACTGTGTACTCTGTCTAACATGTTATGTGCCCTCCTCGGGCCAGGTTGAACTGCCACAGTACAGCAGTCATGTTGTCCAGGAGCCATGTCCCTCTATTGTGCACTGCCCACTCCTCATCTGATACCCAGGTGTGGCCCTTACATGCAGGGAATTCTGTCACTTAGGACTGTGTCCTTGCAGTTTGCTTGACTCAAGGTGGGAGACAGCATCTGTTTCCCTGACTCTGTGGTGGGCATCATGGGTGGGTCCATTGCTTACACAATGCCTGTATTCTGACATGTAGGGTAGTGTCACAGGTCTCCCATATGTCCAATAGGTATGACCTGGACAGATGAGGGTTAAGAGGATGTGTTGTGGGGGGATGTACATGTGCACTTGTGCAGCTCCAGGACTTGCATTCCCCATGACCTACTATTGTGACACAGTGCAGAGTGTTGTTGTCTGGCTGCAAAGTCATACATCACTGAGACAGTGATGTATGACTTTGCAGTCATGCCTCCGCCATGGCATGTGTCTACTGATTGGTGATCCTGCAGGGGAGTGACATGTGCTACATGCACACCATAGTGGCGCTGGCTATCAGGACATGGGTGCATCATGGTGTCTGTCGCTGGTATGCATCACATGCATTTCCTATTTGACTCTGGGCATCCCTTACATCCGTAAACCTGTACTGACTCAGTGGCAAGAGCTGTGATGTGTCCACACCGTGTCCTCTGCACTGTCCAACTACTGTGTACTTGGTGCATGTGTCAACACTGGGGTGTTGCAATCCAACAGACACCAGACAGATGGGTGCAAGGCCATGTGGGATGTGAGTGCCATGCTTGGCATCAGACTGACAATTGACTTCTCCTGTTCAATTAGTGCACTTTTAGCAATGTACAACTAATGATGCCAGGGCTTGCTCTGGGATGTGCTGTGCTCACAGTGGTGTGTGCGTTATGTGCAGGTGACTGATGTCTGTCTGTTTCCCCATTGTTTGCAGATACATCCACGGCCACGGAAGGGGACAGCTCCACGGACCAGGAGGAGCCGGAGAGCCAGACTGGGTCAGCAGCCGAGGAGTGGTCGGAGGGACCCAGTGGCACGGAGGGCGAGGGAGCCACACCGAGGAGTCCTCAGCAGCATCCACCTCAGCTGAGGACCAGAGCAACTCGGAGGATGACTCCCTTGTGGAGGCGGGTGTCAGCAGCCACCACACCCCAGCTAGTGTTGCTGTCCCCGCCACCACCAGCACCACCACCGCCCTCCCATCGGCTCCCATTCCCCAGGTCCGTGGAGGCTCCCATGTCCGGGAGCGTGTCTCCTTTGGGCCAGGCACTGCACCCCCTGCCCCTGTGTCCCCTGCTGCCCTGAGTGAGGAGTCTGTGTACCTCCTTCGCCAGCTCCATGTAGGGCAGACAGCCATGCTGAGTGTCCTCCATGCGCACACCGCGCTGTTGACTCAGCTGGTGTCGTTCATGGAGGGCATCTCATCGGGCATGTCTGACCTACAGAGGGGCAATAGGTCCATGGACTCCTCCCTGACGGCAGCAGTGTCCCTCCTCAAACGGTCCCTCACCCCTCCTGCCTCTGCTCCATCCACACTCCCCAGCACCTTACCCATCCCAGGCACACACACACTGGCACACACCAGCACACACACATCCAGCACACTGACACACACGCCAATGACAAAACGCACACGCAAGCACATTCAGGGGACTGAAGCCAGACTCACAGGGGATGGGGCCCTGGAACACACACACGCATCCACATGCACTGCACAGTCCTCAGTTCCCTCTCCCTCCAAAGCACCCTCCCTTGCCTCACCTGCAACCCCAAAGTCACAGCAGCTCTTCCTCTGTGACCTCGGCCTCTTCCCCACCGATGAAGCTGCTCCAGCATCCCGGGGAAGAGGAAGCCCACCCACACGGAGCAGAGTGCCCCTCGCCCCCGGACACCCTCCCCCAGGCGCAGACGGACTGAGGCCCCCACCCGCAAGTCCCCCGGAGTGCTAAGAGCAAGACCCCGCCACCGCCCTGCAGCTCAGGCACAAGGTCTCCGTCCTCCATCCCTCAGGCCCCCACTGCACAGGTGCCCCCACCACACCCTGCCCCAGGTTCCCCCACCCACAGATATACCATCCCCAAGATGCTCCGGCCTTCTCCCCTGCCACTTGCTCTCCCAGCACCACACCCCCCGCTGCGCTTGTCTGTGCCACTGATGTGGTGAGGGTGTCCTCCCCCTCTGTCCAACCCACCTTGCCTGTTCCCCATTCTCCTCCCCTGGAGGTAGGCACTGCAGTGGAGTCCACTACCGCCCTGTCTGACTTGGGCACTGCAGTGGCGGACCTGTCCACCCCATCTGCAGGGTCCACTGCAGTTGTGCCGGCACCCACGACATCTGTGTCATGCCCCCCAGTTGTGCCGGCACACACCATGTCAGACACCTCCACTGCAGTTGTCAGTGGCTCTCCAGCACCCACCACCCCTTCCCTGACTCCCCCTGGTGAGCCCTGATCCTGTCCCTGCGGTGCCTGGCCTGCCCCCCGGTTGCCCCTCCTAGTGGATTGTCCCTGGTATTGTGCAGGCATGCGTAGGGTGACATCTGCCAGTGTCACCCTGTTTGAACTTTGACAATGGACTGGCCATTGGCCTTTGCTCTTTTTTCAGGACTTCGTTTGGCCTCAACACATATGCTGAATAAAGCAACTTTCTTTTCTCTAGTGCTCATGCTTCAGATGTACATGTTGTTGGTGCAGCTAACCATGCCCTTGCTGCAGTGATGGTGATATCTGGTCTCATGATTATGAAGTGTTACTGTGCAGGAACCCATGTGGTCCAGGGGGAATGTGTCCTATCATGTGGTGTATCCATGTCATCAATAGCAGCATCTGAGGGTGTCATGTGTTCAGTATTTGGCAATGGGTTTCCTACTTACATTGGCAATTTCACATCTGTGGCTTCCACCCCTGCACATCTGTTGTGCCTGCCATCGTTGCTTTTGTCTACTTCCCTGACCGTGTTGCCATCTCCAGTGGACATGCAGGTTTGGGCATCAATGGGGAGGGACTCATCCGTGTAGTCAGTGCAACATTGCTATACAAGTGTGTTGGATCTGTGCTGATGATTCCGTTGGCACATCCATGACCAGGCTGATGTGATGGGAGCCCTCATTTGGTGCTAATTGTTGATTGTGTGACCAAGTGCTCAGCTGACATGATGGGGCCCTACTGAGGCAACATATGGCACAGCTTTCCTCACACAGGAGTGGAGTCCCCTCATGGCAGTGTGTACACGTGTGACATTGCCTGCGCCCAAGGTGTGTGTTGTATGTGCATGTCTGTGTGTTCACTTCCATTCATCTGCGCATGCTGTGATCCCTAGTGTTGTACCTGTTTGTGATGCTTGCTGACTTGAGCTATGTTCCCCCAAAGTCTTCTCCCTGTGTTCTCTGTGATGTGGGTGCATGGCACATTACTGGTCATCAGGGTGTCACCCATAGGTGTGTTTGCTGTCAGGGCAGAGTTTGTGTGCTGACGCAGATGGGTCACAGTCAGGTTTCCCTTTGGCACTTGTTGTTTGCCCCTGTCATGTGATTTCCAGTTTGTGTTATCTTTCAGTGATTGTGACACGTTGTGTGTGTGACTGCTGGCACTCCTTAGGGTCCGGGCTGCAATGTTGGTTGTTGTCTATGTGTGTTCTTTGTGGGTGACCTTGGCTTCTTCATTGGTGTGTGACTGTGGCTGGGATCCCATTGGTCGGTGTGGTATTGCCGTCATGTCCATGTACAGCGTAGTGTGCAGTGTGTCAGACATTCAGGAGTCTTGTTGAGTGTCCATGTGTGATGTGTTTCTACACCTTGGTTCCCACCCACCACCCTGGAATAGTAATGGGTGCATGTGCAATGTCACCAGTGCATGTGTACTTCACTGCTGCACATTGTTGGAGGTCGAGGGGTGTGGTCTTGAGTGTGTGCAGATGAGAGTTGTTGCCCGGCTAGTCCCCTGCCTCCATGTTGGCCTTGGCTTAGTGGCCATGCTGATTGATTTGTGCTTGTGTAGGTGTGATGGTAGTTAGTTGCTCAGGACACCTGACTGTGGTTCACAGTGTGAACGACATTTAGCTTTGTCATCACAGTGGTATTTTTCTTCAGCCCAGGGTCACCACATTGTGGGGGCCCTGGGGGTGGTGCTGTGGTGTGTCTGTGACTTGCTGTGTCAGTTGTTGTTCCTACGTGCCTGTGTGACATGTGTGTTTTGTGCTCCCTCTCACCTGTCAATGCCTGCTTGCCCACATAGGGGATTTGGATCCATGAGTTACCTTAGTGTGGCAGTGTATGCACATCTGTATGATTGGTATTCAGCTCTCCTCATGTGTTGTGTTGTTGCCTGGGGACACTGGCACCCCCACCCCTCACCTGCTGTGTATGATGACAGTGTTGGTCTGCCTGTTAGTGTTTGTGCATCTGCACCACTGCATTGGCATATCTTGGGTGTGCCATTGGCTGTATGTTGTTTGGTGTGTTTCCCCTGCTGTCCCTGGGACTCCTTGGTCATCGGTCAGCACAGTGATCATGGTTTGTGTGTCCCATTGCTGCCATGGTATGGTATCTGTTCACCTCACATCTGCTGTCTCCACAGGGTATCTGCATTTGTGTGCCCATTGGTGCAAATATGTGGTTCTGCATTCTGATGGTCACTTCTGTCATTGTGTCATTGATGACTGTTGACGGTCTCAGCCACCATGGGTGTTGTTTGTCTGCACATGGCCAAAGGAATGTTTCATTTGCACTGCAGTATTTGGCTCCCCCAATTTATGTTGCAATGGGACACATACACTACTTTGCCACAGATGAGTTTTTGGTTCTGTGACCAGGAATGATCCATGCAGTTTGGCAGTTGCAGCTCTTTCTTTGTCAACAATTACCTTTTGGTCACTGTGATGATGAGGGTGTAGACCCCATTGCCACAATGGTCAAAATGTGCTTCAGCTATGGACCCCACACTTGCCTTTTGGTCACTGTGATGATGGGGGTTTAGACCCCATTGCCACAATGGTCAAACTGTGCTTCAGCTATGGACCCCACACTTACCTTTTGGTCACTGTGATGATGGGGGTTTAGACCCCATTGCCACAATGGTCAAAATGTGCTTCAGCTACGGACCCCACACTTACCTTTTGGTCACTGTGATGATGGGGGTTTAGGCCCCATTGCCACAATGGTCAAAATGTGCTTCAGCTATGGACCCCACACTTGCCTTTTGGTCACTGTGATGATGGGGGTTTAGGCCCCATTGCCACAATGGTCATGGGCTGCTTGCATTGTGGGTGCCACACACATATATGTGTGGCACATGTGCTAGGGGGTCACATTGTATGTTCAATGTCATGTTCGGTGTTGTAGGCATTTGACACAGCCTGCTCACACGCTTGTCATGGTGGTGGGGGGATGTCTTAATCTTGCATTCCCTAGGTTGTGGTGTGCTTGTTGTGTCATGCATTGTCCATCCTATGAGTGGGGGTGGTAGTAGTGGTAGGCATCCAGCCCCCCTGGCTAAGGGTGGTAGTAGTGGTGGGCATCCTGCCCCCTGGCTAAGGGTGGTGGTAGGCATCCAGCCCCCCTGGCTAAGGGTGGTGGTAGGCATCCAGCCCACCCTGGCTAAGGGTGGTAGTAGTGGTGGGCATCCTGCCCCCTGGCTAAGGGTGGTAGTGGTGGGCATCTGGCACCCCCTGGCTAAGGGTGGTAGTAGTGGTGGGCATCCAGCCCCCCTGGCTAAGGGTGGTGGTAGGCATCCAGCCCCCCTGGCTAAGGGTGGTAGTAGTGGTGGGCATCCTGCCCCCTGGGTGAGGGTGGTAGTAGTGGTAGGCATCCTGCCCCCCTGGTTGAGGGTGGTAGTAGTGGTAGGCATCCAGCCCCCCTGGCTAAGGGTGGTGGTAGGCATCCAGCCCCCCTGGCTAAGGGTGGTGGTAGGCATCCAGCCCCCCTGGCTAAGGGTGGTAGTAGTGGTGGGCATCCTGCCCCCTGGCTAAGGGTGGTAGTAGTGGTAGGCATCCTGCCCCCTGGTTGAGGGTGGTAGTAGTGGTAGGCATCCAGCCCCCTGGCTAAGGGTGGTAGTAGTGGTGGGCATCCTGCCCCCCTGGTTGAGGGTGGTAGTAGTGGTAGGCATCCAGCCCCCTGGCTAAGGGTGGTAGTAGTGGTGGGCATCCAGCCCCCCTGGCTAAGGGTGGTGGTAGGCATCCAGCCCCCCTGGCTAAGGGTGGTAGTAGTGGTGGGCATCCTGCCCCCTGGGTGAGGGTGGTAGTAGTGGTAGGCATCCTGCCCCCCTGGTTGAGGGTGGTAGTAGTGGTAGGCATCCAGCCCCCTGGCTAAGGGTGGTGGTAGGCATCCAGCCCCCCTGGCTAAGGGTGGTGGTGGGCATCCAGCCCCCCTGGCTAAGGGTGGTAGTAGTGGTGGGCATCCTGCCCCCTGTCTAAGGGTGGTAGTAGTGGTAGGCATCCTGCCCCCCTGGTTGAGGGTGGTAGTAGTGGTAGGCATCCAGCCCCCTGGCTAAGGGTGGTAGTAGTGGTGGGCATCCTGCCCCCTGGTTGAGGGTGGTAGTAGTGGTAGGCATCCAGCCCCCGTGGCTAAGGGTGGTAGTAGTGGTGGGCATCCTGCCCCCCTGGTTGAGGGTGGTAGTAGTGGTAGGCATCCAGCCCCCTGGCTAAGGGTGGTAGTAGTGGTGGGCATCCTGCCCCCCTGGGTGAGGGTGGTAGTAGTGGTAGGCATCCTGCCCCCTGGGTGGGGGTGGTAGTAGTGGTAGGCATCCAGCCCCCCTGGCTAAGGGTGGTGGTAGGCATCCAGCCCCCCTGGCTAAGGGTGGTAGTAGTGGTGGGCATCCTGCCCCCCTGGGTGAGGGTGGTAGTAGTGGTAGGCATCCTGCCCCCTGGCTAAGGGTGGTAGTAGAGGTGGGCATCCAGCCCCCCTGGCTAAGGGTGGTGGTAGGCATCCAGCCCCCCTGGCTAAGGGTGGTAGTAGTGGTGGGCATCCTGCCCCCCTGGGTGAGGGTGGTAGTAGTGGTAGGCATCCTGCCCCCCTGGTTGAGGGTGGTAGTAGTGGTAGGCATCCTGCCCCCCTGGTTGAGGGTGGTAGTAGTGGTAGGCATCCTGCCCCCCTGGTTGAGGGTGGTTGTGGTGGTTGGCATCCAGCCCCCTGGGTTGGGGTGGTGGCGCGCATTCAGGCCCCTGTGTGCATATGTGGCATTGGTGATGGGCATCCCGCCCCTATGGTGCTGCTGTTGCTGGTGTAAGTATATTCAGATTCCCATTGTATGTGTGTGATGTGTCGTGTACGTGTTGTATGTGTTTTGTGGTTGGTGTCTGACTTACCTTCTGCGCCGTACGCGTCCGTGCCTGTTCCGGTAGTAGATGTAGAATATTGGTATGATCGGGACGAAGGGATTCATGGTTGGTTCGTGTCGTTCGTCCTTCTCGTTGCTTCGCGTCGTCCTCGTCGCTTGGCTTCGTCCTCGTCGCTTCGCGTCGTCCTCGTCGGTGCTGTGTTCGTCTCGTAGCCGTGGATCGTGTTGTGGCGCGATTCGGAGCTTATGTGCGCCTCTCCCGGATGCTTTGACGTGCCGTGCGTAGCGACGGGTTCGGCGCGTACGGAAAGCGCATCGTACTTGTTCGGCCGGACGGGGCTGCATTTTCCCTTCCGTGCGACTCGATTCGGCGTTTCCGGATTCGCCTCGGTCGGAGAACAGGACCTGGTTTGGGTGAGTACGGCTCGGCCGGGATTTTTGCTGTTGTGCGCATCGTACTTGCTCGTTCGGTGTACTGTACGGATCGGTCGGGAAACTGGCTTTCGCATGGCTTTTTTCCCGACCGAATAGTATTGGGTGCGCCTCCGACCGAGATCGGAATCGGCCCCTTAGTGTGATGCCTGAGAGTGTGCCAAATGTAATAATTTCTCGGATGACGCTGTTGAGACCTACCTGTGGCTCTCTAATATATAGTGTGATGTCGTCCGCATAGAGCGATACCAGCACATGTCTAGTCGGGTATCGCAATGCGTACTCCCTGTGATACTGCCGGAGTGTGGCTGCCAATGGCTCGATAGCTAGCACAAACAGGAGAGGCGAGAGGGGGCACCCCTGCCTGGTCCCTCTAGTGATTGCGAAGCCAGTGGACTGTTCTCCGTTGATTAACAGCTTTGCTGTAGGTTTGTGGTAGAGCAGCCTGACCCATGACACGTACCTAGGAGGAAACCCCATACCCTCCAGCACCTCCAGCAAGTAGTCCCATTCTAGGGAATCGAATGCTTTTGTGGCATCTAAAAAGACTGCCACTGCATTTAATTCAGGGTCTATGTCTTGAATGATGGAGATCAGCATTCGGAGATTATGTGATTTGGCTCTGCCCGGCACGAAACCCGCCTGGTCGGGACGTACTAGTTTTTCCATAAGGAGACTCAGGCGGTTTGCTAACACCTTGACGAGTATCTTAACATCACAGTTAATTAAAGAAAGGGGCCTGTATGATCCCGGGCAGTTAGGCTTCAGGAGAGTGACTATAAGAGCCTCTCGCATAGTTTGTGGTAAGATTCCCAACTGTAGCGCCTCTTCATACACCTTTTTTAGGAAAGGGGCCAATATATCTATATAGGTTTTGTAAAATTCGGCCGGCAGGCCATCTGGGCCAGATGCTTTGCCCGCTCCCAACTGCATGATAGCAGCTCTAATCTCGTCCTCCTCAAACTCTGCCGCTAGGAACTCACGCTGTACATTGCTCAGCCAGCCCATTCTACAGCATCTAAGTATGGGGTTGATTCTACTTGGTTGGATCTACGCGAGGAGTATAGCGCTGAATAATATGTGCAAAAGACGTGGAGAATAGCCTCTGTGTCTTTTTGGGGTGTACCGTTTTCGTCCTTGATATCTAAGATGTAATTAGAACACCTGGGTTGGCGCGTCAGTTCTGCCAGTGCTTTCCCTGGTCTCTCCCCCTCCCCATAGCTCCTAGCTCTATGGTATTTTCCACGGAACAGACATTCCCTCTCTGCGTCTCCTGGTATTCTGTAAGCGTTTCTCTTATGATCGCCTGTGTTTTTTCAACTTTACCCACCCTGGGCTATGTTTCCAGCTCTTTTAGTCACTTCTCTAGTTGGGATAGACTACGTCTGATGTCTTTTAATATGCCTCCTGCTTTGGCTATGCAGATACCTCTCAAGGTCACTTTCAAAGCCTCCCACACTGTCGAGAGGGATGGCACCGAGTCTGTGTTGCATGCAAGGAAGTTATATAATTCTTGGCCCAGCTCAGCCTTGAAGGTGGGGTCTTGTAACACCCTCGTAGGGAGGCGCCATGTTATGCATTCGTTTCTGTTCACTGGTGAGAGTATTCACATAAAAACTGGGGAGCGATCCGAGTATGTTCGTGCTAAATGCTGAGTGCGCGCTATCCAAGTCGCAATTCCTTTGGAGACTAGCCAGATATCCAATCTGGACCAGCTACTATGTACAGATGAATAAAATGTACCTTCTTTGAGCATCGGATGGCGGGCCCACCATGCATTTGTTAATTGAAATTCTTTCTTAATCTGCTGTACCTGGTGTTGTGCCCTAGTATAGTGTTGTGGTTGGGGATGTGAGCGATCCAGCGCTGGCTGTATAGTGAGGTTAAAATCTACCCCCAGGATGACGTGTGTGGAGCCTATGTTCATGACTTTCCCCCAAAGGGTGGTGAAAAAGGATTCATCGTCTGTGTTTGGGCCATAACAGTTTACCAGCGTAAGTGATTGTGTCGCCAGTCTACCCCACGCTATACAATATCTACCTTGTGGGTCACTAAGAGCTCCATCTGTGATGTAGGGAGTATTCTTCTTTATAAGGATGGCTGTTCCTCTCGAGCATGTAGAATATAAAGAAAAATATCTATGTGATGGCCATTTCACAGCAAAGGTGGGTGTGTGTGCTGGGGACATTTTTGTTTCCTGGAGCATGGCTATGTTTGCATGATGTCTGTCCATGTATGCTAGAAGGTGATGTCTCTTCCGCAGATTCCCCAGGCCTCTGACATTCCAAGTTAGAAGGCTTAACCCTTCGTGTTGCCTACCCCTGTCTATATGGAGCTTGTCTATAGGGACTGTGCGTGTCTGCATGGTGCTGCAGTATGACTAACTCGTACAAGTGTTGCGCATTGGGCATGCTCTGAACTGCTCCATGCCAGCCAAGTGTTTCGTATTCCCCCAACCCTCCCGCCCACAACAGCACCCCCAACTTAGCGTTGAACCATTCCCACCTCCCACCCGGTCCCACGAGGGGCCAAAAGAATAATAAACTCAAACAGGAAACCTCTTCCTATGCAGTATCTAGTAACCAGGTCTGTATTCCCTTGGCGATTGAGTTCAAAAGGATACATGTGAAGATCTGGTACAACGTCCATCTTATTGATAGCAAGGATGTCAGCACAGGAAAGGGAGTATAAAAGAGAAAGAGAAGAACAGGAAACATAAATATGAAAACAAGAGCCGGGCAATATTGTCCACTGCTCCATATGTCGGCAATAAGGGAACTCCTGCTGGGGCAATCTGCCTAGGGGGTGCGGCATGACCTCCCTCCAGGCAAATCGCCGTGGATGGAGGGTGTCTGGGGCAGGAGTGTCATGCGTTTGACAAGCGCTTTGCCGTTGTGAGTATCACGTTGTTTGTCCTTTCGTCTAAAGGAGCCACTTGAGCTCAATTGTCGAAGACTCAAGAGTCCTGTGATCTGCGGTTTGTGCTGGAGTGTCCACCTTCGTTTCATGATTCCATGGCCTTAATCCTTGGTCGGCATCCAAGTTTTCTGCGTCTTAGTGCAGGCCGCCTGCGGCCTAGTTATCCCTTTGCTTGGGCTATTCTTCTTGACGATTTGGCGAAGATCTGCTTACTGATGACGATCGATTTGTGTGGCCTGGGCTCCTAGGTAGTGTTTTGAGGAATTCCGTGACTTGCTTTGGAGAGGAGCAAAAGTGTTTTTTCCCTTGGTGTGTTATCCGTAGACGAGCAGGGTAGAGCATGGCATATGTGACATTTGCCTGTTGCAGTTCTTTCTTAACGGGCAGAAACCTCTTCCTGGCTTCCTGGACTGCCAGTGTGAAATCCAGATACAGGGAGATGTTATTATTGTCGAACATTAGTGGTTGTCTTTCCCTGGCTTTTCTCAAGGCTGTATCGCGATCCCTATAGTTTAGCAACTTTGCCACAATAGTTCTCGGGGATGCTCCAGGCGGAGGTCTCGCCACAAGTGTCCTGTGCGCTCTTTCCACCACCAGCAATGGGGAGAAGGACTCCTTACCAAAACAGGTGATGAGCATGTGCTCTACAAACTCCTCCATCTTCCCTGTGTTAGCAGACTCTGTTATTCCAATAATGCGAATGTTGTTCCTTCTGGATCTAGCTTCCAGGTCTTGGTTCTTTGCGGCGATTACTTTTAGCAAGCGGTCTATTTCTTTTACTTGATCACCACACTGGGCGCTTTCGTCTTCAAGCTCAGAGAGTCTGTTTTCTGCTTCTCCAATTCTGCCATCATGCTTTTCGGGTCTTTGGTTATAAAATCTATTTGTGTACACATACTGTCCATTTTGGATTCTATGGACGTTAAACTTCGTTTCATTGTCACCAGCAGCGTTTTCATATCTTCTTCATCTGACTTCTGGGCAGAGTCTGTACCCTCTGGCGTGTTTGGTTCTGATTCATGACTATGCCCCCGTGTGGTCTTGCGGGCTTCGAAGGGCAGTTTGGTCTGCAGGCATGCCTTGCTCATTGTCTCTTGTATTTAACTGGCTGTGCCTTGTGTAGGCGGCCGGTCGGCGCAATAAGCTGCTGCCCGCTTCCGCTTTGATTCTCCTTTATTTGTGGGGGTAGGCGATGGTGTGCTTATGCTGGCATCGATCCCGGCTCGAGCGCCGTCAGTGTACCCAGTGTTGTCAGCAGGCCTCGAGGCATTGAGTCCGACTGTGCATTCAGGCCACAGTCTCAGTGCCCGCGCCCGCTGTTTAACGCTTCTGTACGGCCTTATCAGTGCCTCCCTCTCTTCGTGCACCTGGCAAATGGGGGATGCTGTCTGTGCAAAGGCCGCCGGGTTGATTATGATTCGCCTGAACTAGGCAAGGTTTGTCACCGCACTCGCTTTTTTCAATGCGCCACTTGCTGATCGCGGGCAACTGCCGCCCTGCTTCTTCTTTTGTGCCCACCGCCACAGCCGGGGGGGACCCACGCTCGCCCCCGTTCAGTGTAGCGCCGCGGAGGGGGTATAACTGCTAATTGGCGCAATCTGAATTCCTGCTTCTAAGGCCGCTCCGCTGGGGACAAGATGGCGCTTCCCCGCCCTCCGGGCGATGTCGCACTTACAGTTGCAAGTTTGCTGGTGGATCGCGCACAGCCATCCTTCGGTCGTCCGGTGTGGGGCAGGGTGCTCTGCCGTTCCCCCTCTCATGCCTCACTCGAGCTGCGGACTCCTGGGCATATGTTCGGGACTCGGTTACCTGCCGGCTCCACTGCCTCGCTTCTCCCGGCTTCGCTCAATCCACGGCTTGCGGGGCGACTGCTCGCGCACAGCCTCCCATGTCCGGGCCCCGTCGGGCTGACTTATGGGGTCGCCCTTGTCCAGAGCCTGTTGCAGGCAACAGCTGAGGCACAGCGCCGCTGCTGTCAGGCCCCTACTACCACACGGCGATAGCTCAACCAGGCCACAACCGGGCCCGCTACCCTCTCCAATCTTCCCCGGCCTCATGGCACCATAGTCAGCTGCGTATTCTCCTCCAACCAGCCATACAGCTGCTCCGCCACTTCCGACAGCCCTTACTTATTGTTTGCAGTAAGTTTGGCCCGTCAAGGCACAGGATAATTATGTTTATTAGCCCCGGACTGCAGGAGCCTCACCGAGGTGCGGCCATCTTGCTAGCCTGCCCTCAAGCGCCCCCCCCAATATACTTGATTTTTAAATGACATCCGCCCACCACCACGGGCTAGAAGACACCAGACTAATGGTCTGCTCTGAATTGGTGTTGCATTATAGAGTACTGAATGCTTAGGAGAGGGAGTATGGGGGTCGGAAGTGGAGGGGGCACATAGGGAATGTGTCTTAAAGAGAAGTACCTCTGGCATGATGTTTCTATAGATGGTTTCAAACTCTGGCACGAAATAGTATATCCAGCTAGAGTGAAAAGCATTAATCGTAAGGTGACTGTGCATTCACTTGGACACGTTCATAGGGGAAGGTGGCAGAAGATCGTGTGGTAGAACAATAAAAAATGCAAACCCTCCCTAAACACCTTGAATTAGATTCACCTGCACCAAAGAACATTGCAAAACCCAGATTGGAGAATAACTGAAAAAAGAAAGCAATGATGCCATAATTGACGCCAGAAAACCGCACTTTGCGATTCGCTTTCAACATACCCTTTGAAAACCTCACCACCTCTTCCTTGAACACTATTAACAAAATATTTGCTTAATGTGCGCACGCATTTGGTCACTGAGACTGAGACACAATTAGGCCCATTCGTACTCCCTTAAAATCAGATAGGTGCGGATATAGGAATAATTGCTGAAATGTTGTGGCATAAACAGATTTGTCAAAAGCAAATGTACACAGGCAGGCATGCCATACACAAATACATACACATGCATCCATATTTTGTAGCAGATAGGCTCGTGCCCAGAAGCACGTAATTTACTGCTGGACTCCCGAGGAGGGGCAAGGATACTGAGAGAACAAGGTCTGTCAGGGGATAGCTGGGAGTAAAACTCCACATAAACATACTTTCTCGCTATCACGCATACTCGAACACATTCACAACTTCACACACAGATGCACACACTGCTCAAACACATTCGTAATAAATCTGCAACGCTTTCTTCTCGCTTACACACACATTCCATGCTCACAGACACATACACACGTGTGTATATTTGAACTATGTTGCATTTGCTATTTAAACGTGTGTGTCGAGTCGTTTTCATTTCTGCTTCCCACGGCTAAGAAGAAAATGTTGTGACAGTCAGTTCACGCTTTTGCCCATTAAGACAGAAGATGTGCACACTTATGACTAAAAAGCAGTACTGTAAAGACCATACTACTTCTGTAAGCTGTAATTGCTACTGTGCCCAAATGAAACAAAAGAATGGAAGGCTTAGAATGACAGCTAGGCTGGGCGAATGTGAAACACGAACTGAAAATAGTTAGAATTCCTGTCAAATCATGGTTTCCAGCAGAGAGGGCTGGGGTAGAATTGTTCATCTGAAAGGCAGCAAGGGCTGTGATGAAGCCGGAGACATGTCTGTTGGGGGTTGGGGAAGAGTCGGTCATCTGCCAGGCAGCAGGGTCCGGGAGAGAGTTAATCACAAATGTGAGTGTCTGCAGATAAAACATTCTAGAATGAGCTGTTTAGTGTCACTTTCAGAGAGGTGAAACAGTGTGATGTTTATTTTCTGACTTCCATTGACACCCCCCCCCCCATGAGAGGTGAGCAGGGTTTTAAATGGTATAAAGGGAATTTGGATCCTTGCTCCCCCCCAGCCCGCTGTGGGAGGTGAGCAGGGCTCTAGATGGTATAAACCGGGATGTTCTGATCGTGCTGTCTGTGTTAGGTATTTGCATGAAGTTCACCAGAGTTACACACGTCTAGAAGCAAAACACAGTAAGTAAAGTATGATGCAGAGTACTAGTTTTCACAGTAGAGCGCTGTACCTCAGTTTAGCGGCTTACAGTCTGCAGCTGCTCTCTTTCATCCCGATGATGCGAAGCTCTGAATACTCGCATAGTAAGCCAGTCCAACACACTGGCAGCTATATATGCAAATAAAAATAAATGCTGAAGCAGGCAGCAGACAAACTCACCTTCCGGTCTGGTACCCGAAAACTCGTGATTTTGCCTCCATGGAAGTTCACAGTTCACGACAGTCCTCCAGTCCCGCCCCTCTCCTCGCGACTCCTGAGCCAATCTTGATGCTGCTCCCTTCATGAGAGCAGTGCTAGGATTGCCTGGGTCAGGGGCTCACGATGCTCCTTTGGAGACTTGGGGGCTGTTGATGTAATTCACGCCAGCCGCCTATCATTTCTGCTATGAGAGGGTTCAAGTGCGCGTGTCGTGCTGGACAATGCAAGGCAACTGTCCAACCCGACATGCGCACTTCACCCCAAGGAGGCCAGCTCAGCTGTGTGAGTGTCACACTCAACACAGTTCCATCCTCCACCCACGCCTGACTCTGCCCACCCTCACCTGACTACTGGAAAAAGGCAATCTTTGCAATGATGCCGCGTACTGCTGAGGCTAATAAAAACATTTAAATTGGGGTCTGGGGAGAGGGGAGCAACGCCCCCACGCCCCAATAAAAAACCGCCACTGGCTATTGCATAACTGTATACATAATAAAATGCCTTAATATGTCACTGCATACACTAGCATTTCACTCCTTGTGTCACATCGCACATTGGTGTTTACCTCTGTTTTGTTTTTCTTCACCAGTTTTTGTTCATAGTTCCTGATCAATACACTTGACTTTTTTTTCATCTTCTACTCACTTTGAAAGTTTCCTTTTACTATTCTCAAATATCCTGCTCACTTTAATCCCCCTTACTCACACTTAGTCCTTCTGTATCAACTTTTTTTATGCTACAACTTAATACACATACCTGTTAAATGTGATTGCTGGTGAGTATTTTTCTTTCTCAGTATCAGGTTGTCAAACGTGTCTCAAGAAAGCATAGAAAAACCGAGCAGAAGAATGGTAAACCACTCTTATACAAGGCAACCAGTAATGACACTCTATTCAACTTTGCTTTCAAGGTACAGACACTGCAAACAAACAGCACTTTCATTTTATTTCATTTCCTTACTAATCATACAGCTCTTCTGAATGGTCACATTTCTTAACCCTTTATTGAACTCCTCTAAAGAGAGCCCAATTCGGTCGGGAGTTTGGGTGGGATACGCAGATATACAAAGGGTTCAAAGGGTGTCAGCGCGCCCGCCCCGTGAAACCTCGCAGAGAATACACTGATCCACTCGGCAAACTGAGATCTTTTTTAAAAACTATTCCTAAACACTACCACTACAGACTAATTCCTTCAAATCCCTAAATTTACACCCAAACAAATCGTATTCACTATTTCTTTTATAAACAATGTCTCCTCACATTGACATTCTAGCCTTTTCTTCTTCCCTTCCCTCCATACTCATGTAGCTGTTTCCATGATGACCAACAATGTAACATTCTCTTTTAGCAGTAGGTCAGAAGTTCAGACCTGTCTCTACAGCAGCATGCTAACTTCCAAGGTAAATTTGTGTTGAGTGTATACAAATACAAACATACTCCTCATAACCAATCACACATGTTCTTATTTTAAATTTATCGCACAACCTAGTGATCCAGCGCGACCCCAATAAATTGATCAGGGAAAAATATTTAATAGCATCAAGCTTTGGCCCATACACATTCACCCAAATCCCTGATGCGCTGGTGTCAAGTTTGTTAACTTTTTCTTCAACTTATTCCTGTTATTTATGCACAAAATTTGAACATCCTGTAATTATAATCGACTTTTCATCTACTTGGTCGATGGACCAATTAGTTGAAGAGTTGATGGCAAAGGTAATTCTTCAAATAATAACCATTAACCTTTAGGAAACTGGCTAAATTGACCACAAACTCTTGGTGTGATTTAATAATTTTATCTAGTAATAATAAATGCTCATAGCAATCACATTCATAAGCTCAAACACTGGAGACCTCATGAGAGAGAGTAACAATCTAATCACAGTATCAACGGAACTGTCATTCAAATATACGTTGCAAAGAGTGGATAGATGAAGAGACATTAGATACAAGTGAAATCAATCAATTTAAACCAACAATTTAGAGGAAATAGATGAAGAGACAAAAGTTCAATGACAAGAATACGACTGCAAAAATAGTTTCAGCAATATCAAGTTAGATCTAATACAAACCCAAGAGATCTGTAAGGGGAAAACCACCACCCAAGCCTAGGTAGTAGCAGGGACCCCTGAACCAAGAGTCAGGGATCAAAGATTCAAGAACCAGGACAAGGACAAGGACAGGACAGGAAACAGCTAGGCCTCTCAGCTCACCGTCGAAACAGCAACGCTTCCCTCTCTCAGCCTAAGCGACCCTCGAAGCCCGCACACCACCACCGCCAGCCAACCACACCCCTAAAGTACCTATTCTTATACCCTAAAAGTACATGTCCGTCCCACAATAGTTGCTAATTTCACATTTTCTAGCTAAGGGACTGGTTGGGTTCTAGGGGTGGAGTGTCACCCCACTATGAAATCATCTACTTTTGACTACACCATTGTTCTAAACATTTTTTGTATACAGTCATTAATACTTCTTCTCTCTCATAAGCACACATGCAACAATTTATTGTACATTTTAATAAATTTAACAACAACAGGTTCCATTCCCACAATGACACTCGCTTTGGCTGCCTTTCAATGTTATGTCCTTCACCAGGTCAGGCCTTTTCAGCTTTGCACAGCAGTTCAGTCACATGGTCACATGGTTCATACTCGCTCCTAATCCCACCCTGCCCTTGGTTATGCCAATTTAAGAACATGGAGGACTCGTCCATTACTAAAAGAACGGAAAAACGAACATTTATTAATTATGTGAGAATGCAATTTTTCACGGTTTACCACCCACTTTAACTTTGCTTCATATTAACGGTTAGCCTAGCATAGGATTAGTAGGAAAGCTGCAATTTTTATTAGTTTAAAGCAACACTCACTATGCTTTTTACCAATACACATGCGGTTTTGCCATGCAAACCTCCTAGATTTGTTCAAAACACAAGCTTATTACATTTCCGGTTATTTACGCATCAATTCTGGTTAGTTCATGCATTTTGTAAAGCATAGCTTCCCACGTGTAATGTAAATGTGCACATTAGTTGTTTTAACACTACTTACTGTTAGTCCGAATTATAGGGGTGTTCGGTTGAACAGGTTTCTTTCGCGAAATCCTGCTCCATCAATCCCCCCTCTGATGGCTTTTAGGAGCCATCATAAATACTCACCATACCGAGTGCCACCTTTCATTTTGTCTAGAATTTACTTTCTTTCTCTTCTTTTATGGCACTCTCATCTAACTCTTTCATCATATCATAGTATTCTCTCTTTATTTTTTCTAACTCGATTTCCTCTCTTTTTCTCTTTCTCCCTTTTCTTTTATTCTTTTCGTCTTTTGCATCTTTTCTTTCTCTTATACATTTACAACACTTATACGCTATTAATATTACTAGAGCTACTATTGCTACAGAAAGAATTGGCATTATTATTTTCCCTAATAAATTACTTCCTAAGGTAGAAAACCATTTACTTACCGCAGAGAAACTCCTACCAAGTCTCTCCCAAACACTATCAACCTCCAGTTGGGTTAAATCATTATGTAATTTTGTAATATTTCTAATAAATCCTTCTATCCCTTTAGTTTTATCTGGGATATAGGTACAGCAGTGTTGAATTTTCAACATGCCACAGACTCCACCCTCTTTTGCCAAAAGAATATCAAGAGCAAGTCGATTTTGCAAAACCATTGATCTGATTGCCACCATTTCAGTATCAATCATCAAGAAACCACCAGCAGTATCTGTTGATAAACGATCAACCACTGTGGATAATTTACGAATTTTGAGTGAATTTAAAACAACTCCAACTGAGGGTATCAGTGCACCAAAGACATCACCTACTATTTCTGAAAAACTTGCTCTTTTACTTCGTATTAGTCCTTGATTTATTTCATTGACACTATTGTCCTCACAGTCTTTATGGTAGACCTTTGGGAAAACAATCCCAAAATAACAGCTTCCGTACCAACGTGCTGGTAGCCTATAATAGGCCTTTTTACCACACACATAATATATTCCCGGGAAAACTGGGTCAGTTCCACCCTTTAATCCCCATCCTCCAGTAATTTGGAAAGTATGCTCACATGCACTAGTGCCAATGTAATAATTATTATAGTTAGTCCTTGATCTATACAAGCATAGTTTCCCCTTTTGTGACCAGTCCAGGGACATCGCAGCATATGTCTCTCCCTTCTCATAATTTCCTTCTCTAAATGCCCAAGGTGGTGCCTGTGATTTTAGCTCATCAGCTTTCTTCTGGAAACTTGCTCTTCTATTTTCTACCATATCTAAAAACAATTTCTCTTCAATATGTAAGTTACAGGTTAAATTATTTTTGTAGGCATAATCTACATCTAAGGTTTTAGTAATATGGAAGAACTCTCCCATATAGTGTTCCTTTTTAGCACTTACTACTTTATTTAATTCCCTTACAATTGGTATTTCTGAAAATACTAAATCTATATCAGTATATTGATAATCCAGCTTACTAGTCACATAAAATAGGCTGCTGAGTACACTACATGACACACCATAGGTTAAAGAAAGGTGGTGATATGTTATCCCTTCAGAGACAGACGAAGGTAATTTTATACAGACATAACAATCACTCACATTCATAGTATTAGTATACTCATATAACAACTTGGTAAAGACATTTAACGAAAAATCACTAATTGATTTATCATGATGGAGAATACTTCCATCCATTTGTTCTATATTAGTATTCATAGGGGTTTTAGAAACATCTTTCATTCCTTCAATTGACACATCATTAGTATTATTTCCAATGTTATTTACACTAAAAATAGGTATGACAACAATTAATAGGATCCATATAAGTGTTAATAGAAAAATACTACATAAGCAGGTTTTAATACATCTACGTTTTAGACTAGAATTTGGTTGTTCAATCACTTCTAATTCTGCCATTTTGATGAACTACAAAAAGAAAAATACAAAAATCTAACAATCTCTTTAGTCTTCGACCTTCAAAAAAATAAAATTTCTAAAAAAATAGATTTCTGTGTAATCCTACACTTAATGACTTTCTTCCTTACCCCTTTCTTTTATTTCAGTCTTTTGGTCTTTCTTAAGTTTTTAATTCAATTCATCTGACAATTCTTTTCTCCTTAATCTCTTTTCAGTTCCCTTTAAGGTGGTCTCAGTTTGTTCTCATCTTCCTTTTCAGTATCACTACTGTTGTGTTCTTCACTTAGACCTAAACTTTCAAACTCTTCTAGTATGACGTAGGTCCATTCAGGAGCTTTGTACTTTCTGCATGGAATTCTTGTTCTTTTTGATTTTCGGGTTACTTCTCTTTTGTGTTTTCTGATTCTGTTTGGCTTGAGACTTCATTTCTTTGCTCTGGTCTTTTCCCCAACCTTCTCTTTACTATTCTGTACTTTAGTCTTCTTACTCCACTTGACCAAATGTCTCCTTTTCTAGGTCTTTTTCTCTGTAGTACTTTTTCACCTTCTGTGTTTGATTCACCAATTATTTTATTCAATCTTCTTTCTGTCTGTCCCTCACTGTTCCCTTGTATTTCTGTTTCTGTAGGTTCAACACTTGCTTCTGATTCATCAATGAGTTCACCTTCTTCTAGCTCATTGGTGTTTTCATTCTCTTCTAGTCCAATTTCTGGCTCAACAGCTGTTTCTCTTTCTCCTGGCTCAACGGCAGCCTCACCTCTTTCTGACTCAACAGCAGTCTCTCCAATCCTAGTATCTGGTGCCCAATTTATTTGACTTGTGCTTGGCTGTTCATCGTCAAAATGTTCATTACTATCTGCCACTCCAGACTCTTCAGCTTCGCACACTTCAGCTGCTGTTTCTCGGTTTTGATTTACCAGTTGCTGTACTTCAGGTCTTTCAATTGGACTTGGGACTAGGCGGGTATGGCTTGCATGTATCCAATTTGGCAAGCCAAAACACTTTACTGCTGTGGTTGTCACCAATATGATCTGGTAAGGGCTGCTCCAACGGGGTTCTAGGCACGTTTTCCTCACGTGCTTCTTGACTAGTACCCACTCACCAGGATTCAAATCATGTGCTTGGTTCCGCTGTGTCGTTGTGGCATCTCCTCCAACCTGGCGGGACACAGAACACACCAGGTCAGCCAGTCCTTTGCAATAATCTAGCACACCATCATCAGGCATATTCATCAGTTTGTTCGCAGGTATGTATGCTTGTCTCATGGCTCTTCCCATCAACACTTCATGGGGACTCAATCCAGTCTTTTTGTCAGGAATACTTCTAAGACTCATTAATACAAGGGGTAAAGCGTCAGGCCACTTCAGTGATGTAGATGCACATACCTTCCCTAATTAGACTTTATAGTACCATTTATCTGTTCAACAATTCCAGATGCTTCTGGTCGATAGGCACAATGCATCTTCTGCTCAATTTGTAATGCTGCACAAATCATCCGAATTATTTCATTATTGAAGGGCAATCCCCTATCTGATTCCAAAGTGACTGGAAAACCAAACCTAGGAATTAGTTCTCTCAACAACAGCTTGGCCACAGTAAGGCTATCATTCCTTCTCATTGGATAGGCCTCTACCCAGTGAGAAAACAAACAGACAATGACAAGAACGTATTTCAGCCCATTACATGGTGGTAATTCAACAAAATCTATCTGAAGTCTGGTAAAAGGACCTCCTGCTTTCCCAATCACACCCCAATTCACAACTGTTTTTCTTCCTGGATTTTGTTTTTGGCATATGGCACACCTTTGACAGAAACTTTCTGCGATGGCCCTGAATTTTGGATTATACCATGTCTGCTTGAACAGTCTTACCATTGCATCTCTTCCAATATGTGTGAGTCCATGGTACATCCTGGCCATGTGAGAAAGTAAAGAATCTGGCAAAACTGGTCTTCCATCATAATAGACCCATACCTCATCTTCTGCATTTTTCCTACAACCTGTTTTACTCCACTCTTCCTTTTCCTCATCACTGACTTCTTCCTGCATTTGCCTTACCTCATCCCAAGTCTCAAATGTGGTTGTGAACATAAGGAGGCATTCGGTATTTTCTCTTTCAATTGATCTGTTTATGGCCACTGTATTTTGTGCACAGTAACGTGCTAATTGATCTGCGTATCTATTACCCTTTGTCACATCATCCTCTCCTGATTGATGTGCTGCACATTTTACAACTGCAATTCTTTTTGGTAACTGCAAAGCATCCAATAATCCCTTTACAGTTTTTCCATTCCGAATTGGGGAACCTGAGGAAGTCAAAAATCCTCTTTGCATCCATAGCTGACCGAAGTCATGTACGACACCAAATCCGTACTGACTATCGGTGTAGATGGTTACTTTTAGACCTTTTGCCAATTTACATGCTCTATCCAGAGCAATCAACTCTGCGACTTGGGTGGAGTTTACCCCATTCAAGCAAGATGCTTCTAGTGCTCCTGATAAGGTGCAGACAGCATAACCAGCACATAATTCACCCCTTTCATTTATTAAGCATGATCCATCCACGAACAATTCAGAATCTGACTTTTCCAATGGTTCATCCTCTATATCGGGACGGGGCTTAGTACAAAGCTGTGTCACTTCCAGACAATCATGTTCTGCTTCTTCTTTCACCTCCTCACATCTTGAATCTGGCAACAATGTAGCTGGGATCACAGTAGTGCACCTCACCACTGTCACATTCTCAGCACCTAGAATCACTCTCTCATATTTAGTCAGCCGACTAGAGGTCATATGTTGAGTCCGGGTGCGAGTTAAAAGGATCTCAACAGAATGTGGTACAAATACTTTTACAGCATAACCCATCACGATTGCTTTACTTTGTTCCAAACTTATACAAGTGGCGGCTACTGCTTTTAAACAGCCTGGTAATGCTGCAGCCACTGAATCTAGGGTAGCAGAAAAATATGCCGCTGGACGTCGTGCCATTCCGTGTTTCTGAGTTAAAACTGCGAGTGCACATCCACCTCTTTCACAACAGTATAAAGCAAATTCTTTAGAGTAATCTGGCATTCCTAAAGCAGGTGCTTGACAAACACTGTTTCGCAACCTTGAAAAGGATTCCATACTCTCTTCATCCAACACGATTGGATCTTTCACATCCTTTCGTGTCAATCTCTGTAGAGGTTTTGCAATCAATGAGAAACCACAAATCCACTGTCTGCAATATCCAACCATTCCCAAAAACATTAGCACTTCCTTTTGATTTCTGGGTGGATTCATTTTCTTGATCACACTGATTCTCCCTGGCATCACCTTTCTGACCCCCTTTTCAATCTTGTGACCTAAATATTGAACTTCCAGTCTACAGTACTGCAATTTAGATGGTGATACTTTATGTCCTCCTTCTGCTAAATGGTTCAATAAAGCAATTGTGTCTATTACACATGCTTCTCGTGTTTTTGATGCCACCAGTAGGTCATCAATATATTGAACCAAAAGAGAGTTTCCAGGCATGACCAAAGTCTCCAAACATTTTTTCAAGATCTGTTTAAAGATCGAAGGACTCTCAGTGTACCCTCGAGGAACTCGGCACCATGCCAAGACACGGTTTCCAAACCGGAATGCAAATAAATATTGACTTTCCGGGTGCAAAGGAATGGAGAAAAATGCCTGACACAAATCAATAACGGTGTACCATTCCGCATCGCAGGGAATTTGGTAAAGAATTACTGCTGGATTTGGCACAATTGGACAACATGGCACTACAATTTTATTTATACAAACAATGTGGACGTACCCACTGAAAGAAACAAAGAGTCAGGACTCACTGTGCTAGCAGCAGTGCCACACAACCCTTAGGTTTTATTAAAAGACCCCTCACACACCAACCTGGTTGGTGTCATGCTTCATCATTGGGGTCCAAACCGGGTGGCCTAATGCCGCCCGGTTGTGCTTCAACGCCTGATTACAGCGGAGCTGGTGTAGTGTGATAGTGTGATGTGAGATGTGCAAATTAAAAATATCTCTGGGGATCCTTGCCAAATGTATTTAATTGTGGCGGCCCAGGATATATTAAAATCCAAGAGCGCAACTAATAGAGTTATTTAAACTCGTAGTTGTCTGTGATAGGTCTACATGTTTCAGCCCCTACAGAGAAAATAGAGGGGCTTTCATCAGGACCGGGTGAAGAAAGTGAGTGAGTGGCAAAATATGGCCACGTGAGTATTAAAATCACAACTCACACGCTAAGGTGAGTTGGAAAAATGAAGGAAGTCGGTACTTACGACCCCACTTGAAGTAACCTGTAAGGGAAAGGACAAAACAACAACACATAAAGGAAAAAAGAAGCAACATAAAATGCAATCTTTTGTTTGATCTTGTGCTTGTATAGGACTATATAGTGGGCAACGCAGTGAGTCCTTATAATCTGGTAGCCTGCTGAAAGAGTACTTTATCGTAGAAGTAACATTGAATTGTGAATTTTGGCTAGCAGATTGCGTTCTGCCCATACTGCATAACTATGCTGCATTTAGTAGACATCGCAGGGTGACATGTGCCCTACATGTTGTCACTCTTAGCATGCTGCATGTACTCAACAGTACCACTATCGATATCATCACGTCATTGTTGACCAGCATGCTATTCTCTCACCTGCTTTAGCCATTCACAATTCAATGTTACTTCTACGATAAAGTACTCTTTCAGCAGGCTACCAGATTATAAGGACTCACTGCGTTGCCCACTATATAGTCCTATACAAGCACAAGATCAAACAAAAGATTGCATTTTATGTTGCTTCTTTTTCTTTTATGTGTTGTTGTTTTGTCCTTTCCCTTACAGGTTACTTCAAGTGGGGTCGTAAGTACCGACTCCCTTCATTTTTCCAACTCACCTTAGCGTGTGAGTTGTGATTTTTTAATACTCACGTGGCCATATTTTGCCAGTCATTCACTTTTCTTCACCCGGTCCTGATGAAAGCCCCTCTATTTTCTCTGTAGGGGCTGAAACATGTAGACCTATCACAGACAACTACGAGTTTAAATAACTCTATTAGTTGCGCTCTTGGATTTTAATATATCCTGGGCCGCCACAATTAAATACATTTGGCAAGGATCCCCAGAGATATTTTTAATTTGCACATCTCACATCACACTATCACACTACACCAGCTCAGCTGTAATCAGGCGTTGAAGCACAACCAGGCGGCATTAGGCCACCCGGTTGGGACCCCAATGATGAAGCATGACACCAACCAGGTTGGTGTGTGAGGGGTCTTTTAATAAAACCTAAGGGTTGTGTGGCACTGCTGCTAGCACAGTGAGTCCTGACTCTTTGTTTCTTTCAGTGGGTACGTCCACATTGTTTGTATATTGAATTTGGGGATAGGGACGTCCCTTGACCTTTCCTCGCTCTCCCCCCATCCTTGTTTTGATACTACAATTTTATTCACCTTTCTCAAATCTTGTACTATTCTATATTTCCCATTAGGCTTTTTGATTCCAATAAAGGGCAAATTACAGGGACTGCTCATTATTTCTTTTAAAATTCCCTGTTCAATCATTTGGTCAATCGCAGGTGTGACTCCTGCAATTACTTCTGGACTCATTTTGTATTGTGGGGTATTTGGATATGTAGCACCATTTTTTACTCTAATCTGAATTGGATCTACATTTGTCATTAACCCAATCTCCTTCCGTGTGAAATCCCACACATCTGATTTCACTGTATCTTTTCATTTTTCAGGCAAGTCCTCCTCAGTGAGGAGTGAATATAATTCGCTCACTTCTGATTCTCTCTGGGCCATCATTACTTTGTACTCAACATCCTCATCAGGTGTCATAAAAGCAACACCATCCGGTGTACAATAAATGGTGCAATTCATTTTGCACAATAAATCTTTGCCCAAGAGATTAACTGGACTGGAATCACATACCACAAACCGATGCATGTCTTTGAACTTTCCAATATGAACTTCTATCGGGGCTGTGACAGGAGTTCTAATATGTTTATTTGCAACACCTACAACTTGGATAGTTTCTCCCGAGAGGGGTAGGTTTGGAATTTCTGCTGCTCTCACAGTAGAACGGGTAGCACCAGTGTCCAACAAGAAGGTGATATCTTTACCTTCTACCTTTCCATCAACAAATGGACCTGACTGATCTACCTCTAAAGATGCGCCAAGTACGCACTCTTCCTCCCCCCTCAGGCACCGTCATTGAGACAAATCCGAATCACTCTCATTACACCGCATCAAATATTGCGAAACCAGTGGATTCTTACCAAACTGCTCTCCTCCGTGGAATCCAGTACTTGGACTGTACATCTGCATATGAGCATTCACATTACGGGACATAGGAGGTTGTGGCACCTGTAACTGTGGAGTAACTACCTGCTGCTGCTGCTGTTGATTGTCAATCACCTCATTCTGCATCTGTGGATTTAAATTTTGATTTACTTCATTACCCTTTTGTCCAGATCTACACTCATTCTTCCAATGTCCACATTTTCTGCAAGCATTACTAGGGCATTTCTTTTTAGCCTCTTCCTTACTCATTTTAAATGTTCCTTTACCTCCACTGTTTACCTGACCAGTCTGATTTTGACTTTGTTGCCCATTACTATGCTCCTGTTGCTGTTCTGCCATCTTCACTTGGGCCCAAATCATTTTTTCCTTCAACTTTTTAAGCCTTGAATCAATGTCATCACTACAGTACTTTGCATACCTCAAAATCTCATCTATTGATTTACTCTGCCAGCAGAGCATATGCTGCTGTATGATTGCACTAATCTCTGGTTTCAATCCATATACGAACCGATACACAAAATGTCCCATATCTTTGTCTCCAATATTCTCAAACCCACTGTACTGCTTAAACACTTGTAACAGTCTCTCATAATATGCATGCACCGACTCTTTAGGCTCTTGGGTTGTCCTGTCAATCTTATCCCAATCTGTTTCTTTAGGAGAAATCTTCCCTTTCAAGAAAGTAATGACCTGATGGTACTTTTTCATCACCTCTTCAGATGGTGCACCTGTTCTTGCATCCCTGGGATATTCATCCTTAGGCCAGTCAACAGTAATTTTACATTCTGTCCACAAGTCAGCTGGAACCACTATTTCGAAAAGACCATCTAAATCTTTCAACAACACCTTTGAAACTTTTACAAATCTATCTACTTGTTTGTACTATTCAACTGGCTTCTCTCGCAATCTGGGAAAATCATTGGTGAATGATAATATGTCTTGTCTAGTCCAAGGTACGTGAACATATCCCCCACCTGGAACTTCTCTCATCGGACATGCCCTTTCAGCTCGCTCGGTTTCCTTTAATGGAAACATGGAAGTTCCCTTACCAGTAGTTTCTTCCTTCTTTTTCATCCACTTACTCCTCCATCGTTCTATATTTCTCCATTTCTTCAGTATATTCATTAATTCTTTTATCTGCAATCTTTTTCCTGACATATTCAAACTCTCTAAATCCTTGTCAGTAAAAGCCATTCTGTACGTTTTCTGCAACACCTTCGACTTCTCTATATCTACACCAAACTCACTAGCAACTTCTGATAGTTTCTCATGAAGATTCTTTGCTATCCAAGTAATACTTTTACACAAAAACAGCAACTCTTCCTCATAAGTCCCTAATCTATCTGGACTTACTGTTCCAACAATCATCTCTTCTAAATCTACTTTCAATTGACTCACATTTATACTCTGTGGTTGAGCTTTTGGCTTGGTCATTTCTTTTATCCAATTAGTTAATTCTTCTGGAGAGGGACCTGCTGAACTCCCTGCTACTGGAGTAATATTTGACCCTATTTTCCTTGGGTCTAATTGAATACTTCTCCTCTGGGTTTCTGTTAATAAATCATCAACCAGTAGGTCTAACAGTGTGGTATTTTGGTCATCTTGTCTATTTTCATTTGTTACTGATACTATTTCACTCCTTACACTACTTCTTGGAACTGACAATGTGTGTACTTTTGGCAAAGTCGATTTTTCTCCAAATATTGGAACCAAGGGACCAATTGTCACTGGTAGCGTCAAAGCTTCTGCATTCAAATTTAACTGATTTAGTTTCTGTACCTGTTCCATTCTAGCCTAATTTAACAAACTCACTTCATTTTCTCGCACTATTCTAGCTATTTTGGTAACTTGGGGAGTTAATGGGGTTACCATTTGTGGGGCACTTGGAATCATCTCTCCTGAATTTTCTTCATATGGCGGAGGTCTTTTAGTCATAATTTCTTCTAACAATTCATCATCAGTTTCTTCCAAGCCCTCTCAGATGTTTCTATATTTTTCTTTTTCTCTTTACACTTAGTACCTGTCTGACTCCCTACTGTCAATACTGGATATAGACCCTCGGTCAATACAGCTCTTCTCCATCTTTTCATCTGATGTTCTCGCCTCTCAACTGGATATCTAGGCATAAAACTTCTGAATCTTCTACCACTTCTATCTTTTTCTCGCTCAAAAGCTTCTACTTCCCGTTCTTCCAACGCTTCATACTGGGTAAGTCTAGGATTTGGTTCTAGCGAGTTCATCTTATTTCTCAAATTCTGTAAAATTCTCACATTGAATGTGCCAAACTCAGGAAAAGCTAACATTCCATCGTCCTTTGTATATTTCATCCAGTTTTGTAACCAAACAGACGTATGGTACCCTCGCTCCACCATCATATAAGAGGCAGGTGCTCTTGGAGGTGGAATTGGAATTCCCTCTCTAGTCACAATTTGTTTATCTTTCTTAAATAATTTCTTTATTGTTTTTAGCAAACCCATTCTCAAAACTCTTCTTTACTTATGTGTTTTTCTCAACAATAACTCAAACAAAATTTCTCCGTATTTCTCTCTTCCCTATTCGTTAAATCCTGCCCTATACCAGTGCGACTCTCACCAACCAACCAATGACAACTCCCTACGTAACTACGGTCTCAACCAATGTCTGCGCGACTCACTCCAGTTAACCAATCAGAACTCTGTTCACACCCGCTATCTGACCAATGCCAGTGTGGCCTTTTGTGACATCAGTTTTTACTCCTTCGACTGACCCTCCCTTTATAATTTACTCTCGATACACACCCGCTGTTTCGACCAATACCAGCGCTGCTTTTTGTGACGTCAGTATTCACTCCTTCTACTGACCCCTCCTTTACAAAATCTTACTTTTGTAAATGAAGTAAGGTCCTTGTAGGTAATCAGTCCAGTAGCCAGTAGTGTAGATTATGTAGTTTATTCAGTTACAAGTAAGATGGTAAAGGCCCCACCGGAAGCAGCATCCTGCTGCTTAGCCCCACTCATTCCCACTGACCACTCATCCAAACCATGCACTCATGAACATTCTATTACATCACACTCACACAGGCTGAGCAGCAAGGAACTAGGAGACACAGGATATAACACATATCCTTCCTTCAGAAAACAATAAAAACAACAGGAAGCAAAGTGAAAGAAAATATTCACACTTGCTGTACACGTAAGCAACCAATCCTAAATCACGAGGAAAGATCACATTTCATCCTTAAAATATTTTTAAAAAATTAGGTCACATAAGATAATTTAATATGAATCACTGCATTGCTAGATTTGTAAAGGAAGAGAACATAAGATTATCACATACATGAATTGTCACATTACATGAATCATTACATTCCTAGAATTGTAAAGGAAGTTCATTGCAAACATCACTAACCCACACCACATCACGCTATGCAAAGGAATGCGCATATTCCAGGCAGGATGCGACCTCCACACCCCACCACTGTACGCGCTGCAGAAACACTACAGCGCACCACGTCAAACTAAGCAAAGGAACACACTTGTTCCAGACAGGATGCAACCTCCACACCTCACCACTGTACGCGCTGCAGAACCACTACAGCGCACCACATCAAACTAAGCAAAGGAACACACTTGTTCGAGGCAGGATGCAACCTTCACACCCCACCACTGTACGCACTGCAGAACCACTACAGTGCACCACGTCAAACTAAGCAAAGGAACACACTTGTTCCAGGCAGGATGCAACCTTCACACCCCACCACCAAAGGCTTTAAAACCTAAAAGAACTCATAGCACACTCAAACGTCGTCCGATCCAACACACGGAACACACCTCTCACTCAGGGTAAAATCCAGCCATAAGAAATGTAATACACAAAAAAAAAACACATGCATACATCCTAAAGTGCAACCACACTCACTGCTTCCTACAAACATCACTACCACAGCAGACAACAATCTATGAAGTATGGCAACAATCAATACACTGAAACTTTAATGACACACGTATAGGCATAGCATTAGAAATATACATGGTGCACACGAACAGTAGCTACCAATAGCAGTCATGTGATTGGTGAGGAGCCTCTCACCCAAGACCACTACCAAAATAACCCAGAATTAATACACCAATGACTTGGTTAACAGCTTGTGCATGACTTCACCTCAGTAGCATGTTCTTAAGTTCATACCCACCACGTGGGTTAATCTATTGCCGAAGGTTGAGGTACATTATAACTCCCCTCGCAGTTGAACAGTTCTAGAAAACCACAGTGCCAGTAAAAATCTTTATCCTTTCTTGCCATAATTAGCAGTCTTCAGCAACGTTTCATCAGGGCTCAATTCACCTAAACAGCCATTGGCAGAGAATACGGCATCACGGCTGAAACAAAACACTCTCCTATAGAAACTTGGGATGAACAATGAAGACGTGTGTTTGGTACTAGCTGAGGCGCTCAATCCACAAACTCGCCTCGATCTTGAATACGCGTGATCCCCTGTCAAAGTTCTCGATGTGTCCGACACAAACAGCGTTGCTGAGCAATCACGTAATGACCACCTTACACTGCTTCAACAGCAAACACGCTGTGTCAGAGGAATGCAAAGATGTCACAGTTTTCGCCCATAATGCAACTTCCAGCAATCCAGCTCTGCTTCCAGAATGGTTGTTTCTCACGTCACAGCAGAATCCTGTTGCTGCGACATTGCTTTGGAAGAAATCATGAGTGTAGTATTCAAATTTGTTTAAAAGGTAAACACTGTTTCTCGCGCCTGGTGGTAACTTCCACAAATTCGAAAGCATATAGACTTCGTTTAGCACGGCCCAAATGGGTGTCTTACTGATTCTGCGGCGCCTCTCCTCAGTTGCACTGCCGAATAACCGCATTGCCAGTTGTGCGCCGCATACATCGACACAGGTACACTTCACAAGTCTAATAGCACAATCCAATAGAGTGTATAAGAGCTCCAGCGTTACAAAAAAAACATTGCAGAAAGTAATTGCCATGAGCCATGTAAAAGGTGGTCAAAGCAGATCAAAGCACCCAAAAGTAGTTCCTATGCTAGACTGAAGATTGGTCATTAAAATAGATGTTGTGGGTTCTCACCAAATGAATGTTAGATATCATCGCGCAGCATACACGCCTTTAACTGACCTTCCAGTCGGCTGCTCTGCCTTCAAGCTTGTAATGTTAAATGCTCCAATACTCCAAATCTGTAAGCTGACTGTAAGCTGCGGGTTAAAAGCATAAGGTCACACAACAAATTTTGTACTGTGTAAGCTGATTGTAGACTGGAAGTTGTCTGGCTTTCTACTGTGTAGGCTGATGTCCAACGCCCAAATATCTAATGTGTAGGCAGTTTGTGGGCTGGCAGGTTTCAAGCCATTCAAGCCACACAATGTCCAACGCCCAAAACATACTTCTGTAGGCTGTCTGTTGTAGAAGACACCGTTGGGGCATCCAAGACGTAGATCAGGCTTATTTTAGAGCTTCTTTTCAGACTCTGGAAATCTTCTTTTTAGCTTCTAGATTAATTTCTTGTCTCTGCACACGTAGTTCTTTCAAAATCGTCGCCACTTTTGTAAATGAAGTAAGGTCCTTGTAGTTAATCAGTCCAGTAGCCAGTAGTGTAGATTAAGTAGTTAATTCAGTTCCAAGTAAGATGGTAAAGGCCCCACCGGAAGCAGCATCCTGCTGCTAAACCCCACTCATATCCCACTGAATACTCATCCAAACCATGCACTCATGAACATTCTATTACATCACACTCACATAGGCTGAGCAGCAAGGAACTAGGAGACACAGGATATAACACATCTCCTTCCTTCAGAAAACAATAAAAACAACAGGAAGCAAAGTGAAAGAAAATATTCACACTTGCTGTACACGTAAGCAACCAATCCTAAATCACGAGGAAAGATCACATTTCATCCTTAAAATATTTTTAAAAAATTAGGTCACATAAGATAATATAATATGAATCACTGCATTGCTAGATTTGTAAAGGAAGAGAACATAAGATTATCACATACATGAATCGTCACATTACATGAATCATTACATTCCTAGAATTGTAAAGGAAGTTCATTGCAAACATCACTAACCCACACCACATCACGCTATGCAAAGGAACGCGCATATTCCAGGCAGGATGCGACCTCCACACCCCACCACTGTACGCGCTGCAGAAACACTACAGCGCACGACGTCAAACTAAGCAAAGGAACACACTTGTTCCAGGCAGGATGCAACCTCCACACCTCACCACTGTACGCGCTGCAGAACCACTACAGCGCACCACATCAAACTAAGCAAAGGAACACACTTGTTCGAGGCAGGATGCAACCTTCACACCCCATCACTGTACGCACTGCAGAACCACTACAGCGCACCACGTCAAACTAAGCAAAGGAACACACTTGTTCCAGGCAGGATGCAACCTTCACACCCCACCACCAAAGGCTTTAAAACCTAAAAGAACTTATAGCACACTCAAACGTCGTCCGATCCAACACACGGAACACACCTCTCACTCAGGGTAAAATCCAGCCATAAGAAATGTAATACACAAAAAAAAAACACATGCATACATCCTAAAGTGCAACCACACTCACTGCTTCCTACAAACATCACTACCACAGCAGACAACAATCTATGAAGTATGGCAACAATCAATACACTGAAACTTTAATGACACGCGTATAGGCATAGCATTAGAAATATACATGGTGCACACGAACAGTAGCTACCAATAGCAGTCATGTGATTGGTGAGGAGCCTCTCACCCAAGACCACTACCAAAATAACCCAGAATGAATACACCAATGACTTGGTTAACAGCTCGTGCATGACTTCACCTCAGTAGCATGTTCTTAAGTTCATACCCACCACGTGGGTTAATCTATTGCCGAAGGTTGAGGTACATTATAACTCCCCTCGCAGTTGAACAGTTCTAGAAAACCATAGTGCCAGTAAAAATCTTTATCCTTTCTTGCCATAATTAGCAGTCTTCAGCAACGTTTCATCAGGGCTCAATTCACCTAAACACCCATTGGCAGAGAATACGGCATCACGGCTGAAACAAAACACTCTCCTATAGAAACTTGGGATGAACAATGAATCCGTGTGTTTGGTACTAGCTGAGGCGCTCAATCCACAATCTCGCCTCGATCTTGAATACGCGTGATCCCCTGTCAAAGTTCTCGATGTGTCCGACACAAACAGCGTTGCTGAGCAATCACGTAATGACCACCTTACACTGCTTCAACAGCAAACGCGCTGTGTCAGAGGAATGCAAAGATGTCACAGTTTTCGCCCATAATGCAACTTCCAGCAATCCAGCTCTGCTTCCAGAATGGTTGTTTCTCACGTCACAGCAGAATCCTGTTGCTGCGACATTGCTTTGGAAGAAATCATGAGTGTAGTATTCAAATTTGTTTAAAAGGTAAACACTGTTTCTCGCGCCTGGTGGTAACTTCCACAAATTCGAAAGCATATAGACTTCGTTTAGCACGGCCCAAATAGGTGTCTTACTGATTCTGCGGCGCCTCTCCTCAGTTGCACTGCTGAATAACCGCATTGCCAGTTGTGCGCCGCATACATCGACACAGGTACACTTCACAAGTCTAATAGCACAATCCAATAGAGTGTATAAGAGCTCCAGCGTTACAAAAAAAACATTGCAGAAAGTAATTGCCGTGAGCCATGTAAAAGGTGGTCAAAGCAGATCAAAGCACCCAAAAGTAGTTCCTATGCTAGACTGAAGATTGGTCATTAAAATAGATGTTGTGGGTTCTCACCAAATGAATGTTAGAAATCATCACGCTGCATACAAGCCTTTAACTGACCTTCCAGTCCGCTGCTCTGCCTTCAAGCTTGTAATGTTAAATGCTCCAATACTCCAAATCTGTAAGCTGACTGTAAGCTGCGGGTTTAAAGCATAAGGTCACACAACAAATGTTGTACTGTGTTAGCTGATTGTAGACTGGAAGTTGTCTGGCTTTCTACTGTGTAGGCTGATGTCCAACGCCCAAATATCTAATGTGTAGGCAGTTTATGGGCTGGCAGGTTTCAAGCCATTCAAGCCACACAATGTCCAACGCCTAAAACATACTTCTGTAGGCTGTCTGTTGTAGAAGACACCGTTGGGGCATCCAAGACGTAGATCAGGCTTATTTTAGAGCTTCTTTTCAGACTCTGGAAATCTTCTTTTTAGCTTCTAGATTAATTTCTTGTCTCTGCACACGTAGTTCTTTCAAAATCGTCGCCACTTTTGTAAATGAAGTAAGGTCCTTGTAGGTAATCAGTCCAGTAGCCAGTAGTGTAGATTATGTAGTTTATTCAGTTACAAGTAAGATGGTAAAGGCCCCACCGCAAGCAGCATCCTGCTGCTCAGCCCCACTCATTCCCACTGACCACTCATCCAAACCATGCACTCATGAACATTCTATTACATCACACTCACATAGGCTGAGCAGCAAGGAACTAGGAGACACAGGATATAACACATCTCCTTCCTTCAGAAAACAATAAAAACAACAGGAAGCAAAGTGAAAGAAAATATTCACACTTGCTGTACACGTAAGCAACCAATCCTAAATCATGAGGAAAGATCTCATTTCATCCTTAAAATATTTTTAAAAAATTAGGTCACATAAGATAATATAATATGAATCACTGCATTGCTAGATTTGTAAAGGAAGAGAACATAAGATTATCACATACATGAATCGTCACATTACATGAATCATTACATTCCTAGAATTGTAAAGGAAGTTCATTGCAAACATCACTAACCCACACCACATCACGCTATGCAAAGGAACGCGCATATTCCAGGCAGGATATGACCTCCACACCCCACCACTGTACGCGCTGCAGAAACACTACAGCGCACCACGTAAAACTAAGCAAAGGAACACACTTGTTCCAGGCAGGATGCAACCTCCACACCTCACCACTGTACGCGCTGCAGAACCACTACAGTGCACCACATCAAACTAAGCAAAGGAACACACTTGTTCCAGGCAGGATGCAACCTTCACACCCCACCACTGTACGCACTGCAGAACCACTACAGCGCACCACGTCAAACTAAGCAAAGGAACACACTTGTTCCAGGCAGGATGCAACCTTCACACCCCACCACCAAAGGCTTTAAAACCTAAAAGAACTCATAGCACACTCAAACGTCGTTCGATCCAACACACGGAACACACCTCTCACTCAGGGTAAAATCCAACCATAAGAAAATGTAATACACAAAAAAAAAACACATGCATACATCCTAAAGTGCAACCACACTCACTGCTTCCTACAAACATCACTACCACAGCAGACAACAATCTATGAAGTATGGCAACAATCAATACACTGAAACTTTAATGACACACATATAGGCATAGCATTAGAAATATACATGGTGCACACGAACAGTAGCTACCAATAGCAGTCATGTGATCGGTGAGGAGCCTCTCACCCAAGACCACTACCAAAATAACCCAGAATGAATACACCAATGACTTGGTTAACAGCTCGTGCATGACTTCACCTCAGTAGCATGTTCTTAAGTTCATACCCACCACGTGGGTTAATCTATTGCCGAAGGTTGAGGTACATTATAACTCCCCTCGCAGTTGAACAGTTCTAGAAAACCACAGTGCCAGTAAAAATCTTTATCCTTTCTTGCCATAATTAGCAGTCTTCAGCAACGTTTCATCAGGGCTCAAGTCACCTAAACAGCCATTGGCAGAGAATACGGCATCACGACTGAAACAAAACACTCTCCTATAGAAACTTGGGATGAACAATGAAGGCGTGTGTTTGGTACTAGCTGAGGCGCGCAATCCACAAACTCGCCTCGATCTTGAATACGCGTGATCCCCTGTCAAAGTTCTCGATGTGTCCGACACAAACAGCGTTGCTGAGCAATCACGTAATGACCACCTTACGCTGCTTCAACAGCAAACGCGCTGTGTCAGAGGAATGCAAAGATGTCACAGTTTTCGCCCATAATGCAACTTCCAGCAATCCAGCTCTGCTTCCAGAATGGTTGTTTCTCACGTCACAGCAGAATCCTGTTGCTGCGACATTGCTTTGGAAGAAATCATGAGTGTAGTATTCAAATTTGTTTAAAAGGTAAACACTGTTTCTCGCGCCTGGTGGTAACTTCCACAAATTCGAAAGCATATAGACTTCGTTTAGCACGGCCCAAATAGGTGTCTTACTGATTCTGCGGCGCCTCTCCTCAGTTGCACTGCCGAATAACCGCATTGCCAGTTGTGCGCCGCATACATCGACACAGGTACACTTCACAAGTCTAATAGCACAATCCAATAGAGTGTATAAGAGCTCCAGCGTTACAAAAAAAACATTGCAGAAAGTAATTGCCGTGAGCCATGTAAAAGGTGGTCAAAGCAGATCAAAGCACCCAAAAGTAGTTCCTATGCTAGACTGAAGATTGGTCATTAAAATAGATGTTGTGGGTTCTCACCAAATGAATGTTAGAAATCATCACGCAGCATACACGCCTTTAAATGACCTTCCAGTCGGCTGCTCTGCCTTCAAGCTTGTAATGTTAAATGCTCCAATACTCCAAATCTGTAAGCTGACTGTAAGCTGCGGGTTTAAAGCATAAGGTCACACAACAAATTTTGTACTGTGTAAGCTGATTGTATACTGGAAGTTGTCTGGCTTTTTACTGTGTAGGCTGATGTCCAACGCCCAAATATCTAATGTGTAGGCAGTTTGTGGGCTGGCAGGTTTCAAGCCATTCAAGCCACACAATGTCCAACGCCCAAAACATACTTCTGTAGGCTGTCTGTTGTAGAAGACACCGTTGGGGCATCCAAGACGTAGATCAAGCTTATTTTAGAGCTTCTTTTCAGACTCTGGAAATCTTCTTTTTAGCTTCTAGATTAATTTCTTGTCTCTGCACACGTAGTTATTTCAAAATCGTCGCCACTTTTGTAAATGAAGTAAGGTCCTTGTAGGTAATCAGTCCAGTAGCCAGTAGTGTAGATTATGTAGTTTATTCAGTTACAAGTAAGATGGTAAAGGCCCCACCGGAAGCAGCATCCTGCTGCTAAACCCCACTCATTCCCACTGAATACTCATCCAAACCATGCACTCATGAACATTGTATTACATCACACTCACACAGGCTGAGCAGCAAGGAACTAGGAGACACAGGATATAACACTTACGACAATGTTTTTTCTGATTTTTCTTAATAAAATTCCGTTAGTAACAACATAAAAAGACAATGCTACTTTGTCTGCTCCGCTAAATAAAGAGATAGTCTTCACCTTTCCAAGAGATCCTTACACTGCAAGTAACAATAACGACCAGCGTTATCTCACTTTTCTAACAAGCTCCGGGGTGACCTGTTACTCCTCTAGGGATAAAGCCGAAGTTTCACAAGAGGACTTTTTCAGCATTAAAAAGGTGTCCTGTTACTCCCCCGGGGATACTGCTAGAGTTTCAAAAGTGGACCCTTCGCTATTTCAGACACTCTACTAACATACAAATTTTCCCTAATTATAACACTGACAGCCCTACGTAGCTTTTCAGTATTATTACAACAGACAAAATACTTCTGCAGTGTGATTTCTTTACCACACTCTTCTTCTGCCTACTTCAGGCAAATTCCTTCCCGGGATTCCTCAGGCAACTCTGTACCTGTACTTCTAGACAACATAGAACATGACACTAACTCTTCATGTTAAAACATATAATCAATATTCAATAACCATTTACCAAACTAATCAATAATTAAACCGTCCTCTGCTTACCAAGAAACTGATCCAGCACGACGCCAATAAATTGATCAGGGAAAAATATTTAATAACATCAAGCTTTGGCCCATACACATTCACCCAAATCCCTGATGCGCTGGTGTCAAGTTTGTTAACTTTTTCTTCAACTTATTCCTATTATTTATGCACAAAATTTGAACATCCTGTAATTATAATCGACTTTTCATCTACTTGGTCGATGGACCAATTAGTTAAGAGTTGATGGCAATGGTAATTCTTCAAATAATAACGATTAACCTTTAGGAAACTGGCTAAATTGACCACAAACTCTCGGTGTGATTTAATAATTTTATCTAGTAATAATAAATGCTCATAGCAATCACATTCATAAGCTCAAACACTGGAGACCTCATGAGAGAGAGTAACAATCTAATCACAGTATCAACGGAACTGTCATTCAAATATACGTTGCAAAGAGTGGATAGATGAAGAGACATTAGATACAAGTGAAATCAATCAATTTAAACCAACAATTTAGAGGGGATAGATGAAGAGACAAAAGTTCTATGACAAGAATACGACTGCAAAAATAGTTTCAGCAATATCAAGTTAGATCTAATACAAACCCAAGGTATCTGTACGGAGAAAACCACCACCCAAGCCTAGGTAGTAGCAGGGACCCCTGAACCAAGAGTCAGGGATCAAAGATTCAAGAACCAGGACAAGGACAGGACAGGAAACAGCTAGGCCTCTCAGCTCACCGACAAAACAGCGACGGTTCCCTCTCTCAGCCTAAGCAACCCTCGAAGCCCGCACACCACCACTGCCAGCCAACCACACCCCAAAAGTACCTATTCTTATACCCTAAAAGTACATGTCGGTCCCACAATAGTTGCTAATTTCACAATTTATAGCTAAGGGATTGGTTGGGTTCTAGGGGTGGAGTGTCACCCCACTATGAAATCATCTACTTTTGACTACACCATTGTTCATTTTTTTAATACAGTCATCAATACTTCTTCTCTCTCATGAGCACACATGCAACAATTTATTGTACATTTTAATAAATTTAACAACAACAGGTTCCGTTCCCACGATGACACTCGCTTTGGCTGCCTTTCAATGTTATGTCCTTCACCAGGTCAGGCCTTTTTAGCTTTGTACAGCAGTTCAGTCACGTGGTCAGATGGTTCATACCCGCTCCTAATTCCACCCCGCCCTTGGTTATGCCAATTTAAGAACATGGAGGACTCGTCCATTCTAAAAGAACGGAAAAACGAACATTTATTAATTATGTGACAATGCAATTTTTCACCGTTTACCACCCACTTTAACTTTACTTCATATTAACGGTTAGCCTAGCATAGCATTAGTAGGAAAGCTGCAATTTTTATTAGTTTAAAGCAACACTCACTATGCTTTTTACCAATACACATGCGGTTTTGCCATGCAAACCTCCTAGATTTGTTCAAAACACAAGATTATTACATTCCCGGTTATTTATGCATCAATTCTGGTTAGTACATGCATTTTGTAAAGCATAGCTTCCCACGTGTAATGTAAATGTGCACATTAGTTGTTTTAACACTACTTACTGTTAGGCTGTATTATAGGGGTGTTCGGTTGAGCACGTTTCTTTCGCGAAATCCTGCTCCATCACTAGTTTTAATCACTATGGGCCACATGTATGTAGATAGCATTTTGCGATTCCCTAATTGCGAATCACAAGGATTCCCAATTAGGAAATCTCAAAATGCAATGTTTGAAGGTGTATAGTACACCTTTTGCGATTCGAAGGGGTTCGCAAATGACCTACCTCATGAATATTAATGAGGTAGGTCGCAATTTGCGACCCCCTAGGAATCGCAAAAATCACGGGGATGGTGGCCTGCTGAGATCAGCAGACCACCATGTCCGTGATTGCTTTTCAATAAAGCAATCTTTTTTTTTTAAAAAGCAGCCCGTTTTCCTTAAAGAAAAACGAGATGCTTTTCATTTTTTATGAGCAGGCAGTGGTCCTTGGGACCACTGCCTGCTCTTAAACAATGCTTTTACAAACATTCACAAAGGGGAGGGGGTCCCGCAGGGACCCCTTCCGATTTGCAAATGGTTTACCACCTACTTGAAGTAGGTGGTAAAATGCGAATGTTTGGCGACCACAATTGCGGTCACAAAACATTCATACATACCGATGCCATTCGGTATTAGGAAGGGACACCCTAAAACGCCCTAACAGGTTACCGAATCGCAAAATTAGTTTTGCTGCATCGGAAAAGCAATTTTTGCTTTTGCAAACGGCCAGATTCTGCGAATCTGCCCGTTTGCGAACGCCAAAATGCTTGGAACATCTGGCCCTATCTTACTTACACCATCCAATCAAATGTGATGTGTTAAACGTTACTTGCTAGAGTCATTTTTAACTGACTTCATTTTGAAAACTGCCTCATTCAGCTGCAGATTCCTCCATCCTTCAAAATGGTGAAAGTGTGGATTGTGGGTCGTAGCATTGTATTCTGGGTGAGAGACTTTGCTAGAAACAGAGATATTTTCAGGACCTTGGCTTGCCTAAAGTGGATATTAATTGGTTTAGCCAGAGAGTGTTAAAGTTGCATCAATTGCTTCCATTGGTTGAAAGCATTATGGAGAACTAACTTCCAGACCTCATGATTGTGCACTGTGGTTTCAATGACCTGGGCACATTGACCGGGGTAGGACTATAAATCCTAATGAAGAATGCCTTTGAACAATTAATGCAACTTTTCCCTCATACTGTCTTCAAGTTTTCTAAAATATGCCAGAGCAAAAATGGAACTGGTCTTCTGAATTCTTTCCACAGATAGAGAAAGCCAGGAAACATGTTAATAAAACTGTTTCAGCATTCCTCTGAGACTATAACATGGGCTCTGTCTACAGTAATAACATGCGCTTCAATATGTATGGAAAATACAGGAGAGATGGTGTTCACTTCACAGATGAAGGCAACAGAGCGTTTCTGAACAACTTGAAACTCTGCATCCGCGCGTATATGTAGTAATCATATACACATAATGAACGCAATGGCTCTTCTAAAAGCCAACCTATATCCCAAACAGTTGTTATTTTTAACTGTAAATCTTTTTAAATACATTTATCGACTCCGTGGATCCCTCGCGGATTCGCAAACTAAAGGCACACATTCAATGCCAAAGAGCGCATTTAATATTTCTATTAAAGGGTTCTGAATGCATTTCACAGTGAGTATAACAGAGTCTAAATCGGTATCATTTTAGGTGCATAAGTGTGTTTGTGAATGGGTGTAATAGTGTCTTTCTGGTATATAAATGGGTGTGACAATGTCAAATATAGGTATGTGAATGGGTGGGACAGTATCTCTATCAGTTTGTGAATGGGTGTGAGAAAATCTGTATGGGTTTCTAGATGGGTGTGACAGTGTCTATATAGGTTTGTGAATGGGTGTGGCAGTGTAAATGGGTGTGGCAGTGCCTGTATTGGTTTGTGAATGGGTGTGACAGTGTCTGTTTAGGTACATAAATGGGTGTGACAGTGTCTGTATGGTTTTGTGAATGGGTGCGACAGTGTCTGTATGGGTTTCTCAATAGGTGTAACAGTGACTGTATAGGTTTGTGAATGGTTGTCACAGAGTCTCTATGGGTATGTAAATGGGTGTCACAGTGTCTCTATGGGTATGTGAATGGGTGTCACAGTGTCTGTATAGATTTCTGAATGGATGTGACAGTGACTGTATGGGTTTGTGAATGGGTGTCACAGAGGCTCTATGGGTATATGAATGGGTGTGACAGTCTCTCTATGGCTATGTGAATAGCTGTGACATTGTCTTCATGGTTATAACAGTGGCTGTGAAAGTGTCTGTATGAGTATGTAAGTGAATGTGACAGTATCTGTAGGGGTATCTGAATGGGTGTAAGAGTAACAGAGAGTTCAAAACTTTCCATATGTATTTATTTTTCTCAGCCGCGCTAAATCTGTGGATCCCCCGCAGAGTTACACAGGGGGTCATGCTGAGCCCAGAGAGGGATCCGCAGATTTCACGGGTGGCCAAAAGAACAGTTTTTTCACATTTCTGAGCCCAGGGCACATGCTCAGCCCTCTTTTATAACATGTATAAGGACTCAGGAAACCTCTCACCTGACCCCTTCATTCAGTCTGCAAACAAATTTTCAGCCTCATGGACCATTTCCCTGACAAACAAAATGGCGGCCACAACTTTTCTGTGAAGGTGCAGCCAGCCAATCAGGAGTTTGCCAGTGCGCCTGAATCCTCAAACTGCCCCCTGTTGGATCCCCGGGTAATTCGGGTCCCCAGATATACACATTGTTTTCCAGTTTATATATCCCAAACTACCAAAACGGATTTACACTAAATTACAAAAAGCACGATCTGCATACCAACATCTAGCTTCCCTTCCAAATTTGGTGTCATTCCGTCCAGCGGTTTGGCTTGTAGGCTTGTTAAAAGGTCCTATGGGAATTAACATGGGAAATGCACCTTTTTTGACCCCCCCTTTTTCTCGGCCCCCGCTACAGGAAACATCCAGAAAAATTCCAGACTCCATCTGAAGTACTGGGCAAATTGTCTGTGAAAATTTCATGGATATTCATTAAGCAGCGCCAAAGATATAGGCACCCAAAAATAACCTTTTTGATAGAAACTCCATCCTAACTATGACTACCTACTGGAGGCCGCCTGTAGGTAATATATATATATATATATATATATATATATATATATATATATATATATATATATATATATATATATATATATATATATAATATATATATATATATATATATATATATATATATGAGATGTCACTATCTATGCACTATCTATGCAAATATTAGTGTGTAAACATAGGCATTTACTCCTTATACATCTCTATTACTAATTGTATCCTATATCAGTTGATAGGATAAGGTGAGCGAGATTTCTCGGTATTTAAATGATGGGTGGAATATATTACAGTTGTAACTCTTCTCTTTCCCTTTTCTTTTGGGACGCAGATACACCCGTCACCAACGCTGGTATAATCGCTGTTTTTTAGTTATTTTATTTCACAGTTTGTATATTTATGTTTTCGAAATTAACTGTTGTGCCAAGAGCACTTAATGTGTTAAACAACAGTGAGATGTAATGTTTTCCATTTTTATTTTTTGCACTGTCATGCTTTAACATGTCAATTCTTCTATGTCCATTGCCATAGACGGTTGCTGTGACAACCTACTAAATGTGCTTCACATACATATACTAAGTAAAATCAGAGTTGCCTGATGTAGTGAGCAAGGCGGTCTGCCGCCGAAACGCGTCTAGGCCATCGTGCTGGAATAAAAATCTTTCTTTGATAAACTTCCCACGGAGTCAGCGCCTGTTCTTTATGGATACCAGGATTGGTGAAATATATATATATATATACATATACATATGTGTGTGTGTATATATATATGTGTGTGTGTATATATAAATACTTATATATATGTGTATATGGAGAGAGATAAATAGATAGATTAGATAAATAGATAGATAGATAGATAGATAGATAGATAGATATCTGGAACAGCCACTCACTCCACTGAACAGGTGAGTGTTTGCCATATGAACTAGAATACAATTTAATAACTGTCTATGCAGTGGTGCCACCTCCATCAGAACATGGCATATTTTAATGTACTTCTCCGTTGTGGACATTCTTCCATCACCAACTGCACCTGAAAGTTTAATGCCATGATCTTGAGTGTGCTATCACACAAATGCACACAGTTCAGCTGTGCTTTCAGAGTTCCTTGAATTGAATCCCTGCTCCTGGGTCATTGTGATTGTCATTAGTAGAAGATAAAATGGCTCCTTGCTGATGGAGAGACAGTCCAGGTGAGCAGAAGACCAATTTATACCGAACAGTGCAAGGATGGACGACAAAGGATGCTGGGAATCTTGTAGAGTCCAAATTAAGCAGTTTATTCAGCATACACCAAAGTGACCAGTTAGCCAGCTGATCAACAGCAACTGTCATGGAATATAACCATTAACCAACTGTCATTGCATTGTACTGTATTTGTATAAAACAAACATCAGTGATTCTAATAAATTGTAGATGTTATCCATACATTAGGTCAGCTAATAGATGAAGTTTATTAATTGACAATCTGGCAATAATTAATCAGTTACGGAGAGGTAGTTTCACAGGGAACTCCAGTGAGTGGCTGCAGAGTGATTAGATATGTTATTGGTATGGAAGAGGACGGACGTACAAACAGGAGTTTGTTTTCCACATCTAAAGGCATTCAACATGTAGCATTGGGTGGCTATAAATTAAAGCTATACACTGTATTTGCTGTAAAGAAGATGTATATTTCCCATGCCCATAATATCTGTTATGTATTGTAGACAGTGTCTTATGAGTCATATGTATTTGATCAGCAGCTTGTTTGCTGCACCCTCCTGCATTGTCCAAAGGTAATAGTCTCTTCTAACCATACATTGATGGTCCTAACACATTCAGGCATGTTTAGTTTATCTAATTTGTCAGTCACAAAATCATGCAACATTATTGCTTTACATTTTACTGGCACTGGACTATATATTAGCAGCAATGTGCAAATTCCAAACACATTTAAAGTCTCTTACCATTCATGCTGACATCAACTACCATGGGCATGCCGATACTTCATTAGTCTATCTTTGTGATTGTATTATGCTATATAGAGAAAAACAATATTGGCATATACAAATGTTGCCAAACAAATATTGAAAACATAAATATTGTGACCCTATAATATAATAAACACACAAATGTCAATGACAAAAATAATGCAGAAATACTCTTGCAACAATATTGTAAACAAAAATAAAGAAATAAATATCATTTACACATTAAAGCTAAGAAAACATAACAAGAATAATGAAAAACAAAATATCTAACACCAGAAAATAGACCTATTTCTAATTTATACACACTGTTACATTAAATATATAAACAAATAAAAAATAAGTCAAAATAAAATAATATACATTAAATAAATAACTAAAATACTAATTAGTGTTGACCATAAATTATGCAAAAATAAATGAAAATAGTGACCAACCAACCAATTAAATTAAACTTAAAAACAGTTGACAAATAGTAATGCTTTTTCAATTTACAAAAAAGTATAACAAAGCCACAACAAACAACGAAATGCTTCCTGAAAAAGATTTACAGCAGGACAACATCACTCTGCTCAATTGCAAAGGTGCAAAAGAAGACTGTAATACTTCAATGAACCACTAAGCCCTACAAGCAACGGGGCAGATTTACAAGCCCAGTGCAACACTTTTACGCCGCCATTGGGTCACTTTTGTGACGCAGCGGCGGCGTAAACAATGCGCCATGTTGCAACACATTTACAACGTGACGCATCCAGGGAGATGCGTCACGTTGTAAAGCCCTGCGTCACATTATACCTGCGTCAGGTATTATGTATGCAGGGTGGGCGTTCCAAGGCAAGAAAGCCTCGTAAAAGTGACGCAGTGAAATCTACAAGATTTCACTGAGTCACTTTTACGACGCCACTGCGTCAAAACCTTACGCCTGCTTGAAGCAGGCATAAGGAGTGACGCAGCACATTAGGAATAGGCATTGCTGAGCATTGCTGGAGTTGCGTCGTGCTTGCGACACGACTCCAGCAATGCGTTACTGGTACGCCAACAGATGCGTGACGCATCTGTCAATCCTTGTGCCACGGTCAATCCTTGTGCCACGGTGCGCCGCATTGTAAATGCGACGCATCCATAGTGGCGCAAGGGTTTTTTTGCGTGACGCACTTGAACTGACGCATCTCTGCTAATATGCAGAGATGCGTCAGTTCTTATAAATCTGCCCCAATGTACTTCAACAATTAATGAAAGCTAACAAATTAAAAATAACAAAAAGTATTATAAAATAACAAATAATTAAAACTATGTTGCAAGTTTCTTTTCCAAATTACAGCTGCATCACCTACAAGAAGGAAAAACTCTAAAAATAAAATAAAATAAAGACATAGGCACCAAATTGCTCAAAATTTCAAAAACATCATCATGAAAGTAAATATAATAACCAAGCCACAAAACAAAATTCTTCTTTCAACAGAATGCAACAAAAGAAAACTGTGCCAAAAACAACAACAAACAGACCTGAAATATTCTACAACTAAAATCAAATAAAGACAGCATCCAGAACACAATTTACAATGTGGGCAATGCAAAAATGTTCAAATTAACGTAACATCACCTATTTAAAAAAAAAAAAAAATGAACGTATATTTCCTATACTCTAAAACCACAGATCAAATATCAGCAAAATACATAAAATTCCAAAAAAGGAAGCTTTTAGTAAATCATAAAGGATATACTTATAGTAACAACAGCATCACCAGTAGGAAAACACACTGGAAAAGCAGCAAATATTATTCAATCACTATGGCAGAGCTAACACTAAAAATGAAAAGGCTGAAATCATTAGGGAACATAACCACCCTCCATAAAAAAAAAGAAATTCACAAAAAATACCCACAAGCCTAGTACAAACCAAAGCAAAATAAAGAAAAAAATCGACATTAAGCAAGTAGAGCACATATATAAAATAGAATTAAACATTGTTATGTGTATTAGTAAAACACACCCTCACCTGTAAAGGTATGCTTCTGCTGAGCAGGTGTGTTTGCTTAGCCCTGGCTATGGTAGAATGGTTAATTGAAAAGCCAGGTCTTCAAATTTTTGTGGAATTCAAGAACAGAGGATGAGTCTCTGATGTGAAGTGGGATTTTGTTCCATGCTTTAGGCGTGATGTAAGCGAACCCCTGTCCTCCTCATCTGGTTCTGTCTGTGTATGCGTGGCATGTGTTCGAGTAGGAGACCTGGGTGGCTGCTTGAAGGAGATGTGCCTGTTCAGTAAGGTGAGGCCTACATTTTGTAGTGCCTTGAACATTACTTTTCATGATAAGGCCTATCACAATACCGTAAAGTAACTAACATATAACACACAAACAAATACAATACAACAACATTCACTTACAAAGACTAGCCTAAGTCTAAACACCTCCCCCTACCACTAAACTATTATAAATAGGTTTAAACTAGTCCTTACCTGATCTGGAGACCACCAATGGGAAACCGCGACTGCAGTCTCTAGGAACAGCCTAAAATGACAAGGAAAGAGTACAAAATCAAAGTAACTGAAACAGATATGGTAGAAAATAGAAATAAAAGTCTTCCATCCCATAGAAATTAATGTTAAAAAATGTATTTTATTTATTCATGTTTACAAAATATGTAAGAACATGTTTAAAATGGTAAAAAATGTTTCTATATTTTTAAAAATGTATAAAAATGTTTTATGTTAAATATATATCAAACAATACTGATAAAAATGTATAACCACTGTTAGACCTATCACCCTTAGGGTAGTCTTCCCCCATACTTTTTTCTTTACTCCTCCTGTTTTTGCTGAATTTGTGTTTGTTGCCTTAGGTCTTGCACACTTTACCATTGCTAACTAGTGATAAAGTGCTTGTGCTCTCTCCTTTAAACATGGTGAAATTGGCTTACACTCAATTGGCACATTTAATTTACTTGTTAGTCCCTGGTAAAGTGGCACTACACATACCCAGGGCCTGTAAATTATATGTCACTCGTGGGCCTGCAGCACGTATTGTGCCACCCACTTAAGTAGCTTTTTAGGTCGAGCCTAGAGCAGCACATGCGCTGCTTGCGAGACTTTTAGTAAGGGGGTTTGGAAAGCTGACCAGACGCTCGTGCGTCATGGCCTTTTTCCTGCGGTTACGCGCGCAGGGCCAACATTTGTTTCCCATTATCGTGCCCAGACGCGTGCGCGATAATTGGAAACATGCCGGCCGTGCGGGGAAAAGGCCATGACGCACGAGCGTCTGGTCAGCTTCGAAGCCCAGGCTGCCGCGCTCGCTCGCCCCGCTCCTCTCTTGTTTCTATGTTATATGTAACATGCTTTCTTTTCTCCCTTTGTCCGTTTTCTATTTTAATGACCCATTTTCTGACATGAGACGCGCCTAGCTATTTTTTCCGTGACCATACCCCTCGGTTTTCAATAGTCCATTTTCTATTTCAATGCATTTCAGAGTACCTCCGTCCAATATCTATTTACATTACTTGTGCACCAAAGGGGTGCGGATAGAGCAGAGCAAGTCACGTGCTTTCTACGTCACCGTCTCTCCCAGGCTTCTCCTCCCGTATCGCCATCTTACTTACCGCGTGTCGCTGCGGAGGTCTTCGGTCACAGGTCAGAGTGGTTTTGGGGTCGTTTGTTGGTGATCTTGGGCGGGCCATTAATACTCCGGGTAAGAGGAATGCTCCTGTCTTAAGTATGAGCGGCACGCGCTGCAAAACGGACGGGAGTGTGTTCTGCAGCCCGAGAGGAGGAGCTGCCGAAAGGCCTGTCACTGAGCCCCTTGAGCTGCTCTTGTTAACCGGTTACTGAGCTGTGGTGTCCTTTCCTTGGCTGCCAGCTTCGCCCTTCTCGTGAGTCCTCTCTGTGGTGCCACTCGTTGATTGTTGTGTCCTTTGCTTATTCTCTACCTTTCCCCACCAACACCAGTGTTGGTACCTCGACCATTCCTTTACCCCACTGTCGTGTGCGTCGCAGTCCGCCCTCGGCTCTGTCTTTTTCTGGTTACTTTCGAACCCCTTTCCTTATGATAGGGTACCTAGAGTTCCCTAGTCAGTCTTGGATTTCACGGTCTATCCCGACACATTCCCCGAGAGATCCTTGGGCTAGTTATGTATGGTTTGTGACAGGGCTCCGTTGCTGTTAGACCTTCTTGTGTTGGGACCGTGTTCTGAGTGCAGACAGGCCAGTCTTGCAATGAGAGCTTCATGTGTCTGTGTTCTGGGTGCAGGCCCTGTCTTGCTGGTAGACCTTCCTGTGACCGTGGTCTGGGTGCAGGCCCTGTCTCGCCATGAGAGAGAGCCTTGGTCTAGAAGTGTGTGGTTTGTGACAGAGTTCGGTTGCTGGTAGGCATATCTATGTTGTGAGTGCTCTGGGTGCAGCAGGCAGGCCTGCCATGAGAGAGAGCCTTGGTCCGAAACCCTTACCAGTGCTCGGTTGGTGATAGGCTTATCTGTGCTGTTTTCTAGATTCCAGTCCATAGAAATTGTCTTCCACGAGCACCCGTAGACAATATTTTTTTCAAATCTTGTATTTACAGTAATATGACCACTGAAGGCCCTGATTTTATATTTAAAAAAAAGCTTTGGACTATACCATTTCCCACTAAAAGGCAATATTTCTCTCCATGTGTTCCCATACCTGCCGTGTCACGCAGTTTGGTGCTCACTTTCCCTCCATGTTAAAGAACAATAGATGTTTCAGCACCCAGGCTAATGTGCTGCATAGCTAAATACATATAAGGTCCCAAAGGCGAGACCGATGCATTGCAAATGCTTGTTTAAAACATGTTTCAGGCCTGCCATTGTAACCTGTGGGTGCAGTTTTAAACTGCCATTTGTACCTGGCAAAGTCAACCTTTTGCCAGGCCTAAACTTTCCTTTATAATACTTATAAGTTACGCCTAGTGTAGGCCCTAAACAGCCCATAGCACAGAGTGCATTTTATTTTAAAAGTTTGACATGCACTTTTACATTTTACATGTCCTGGTAGTGAGAAACCTTTCACTACTCCAAGCCTACGTCTCCAAGAGGATAACATTGTGTTACCTTATTGCATTTAATAAGTGCTGACTTTCAATTGGGAGCAGGTAGAAATATGGAGCTTGATGTCAAACGAACTGCAAATTAAAACCCTCTTTAATTGTAAAGTTGGATTTTAAGTCGCAATTCTGAAAATGCTACTTTTAGTTAGCATTTTCTTGCTCCAACCATCTGCTGCCTGCAACCTGTATCCTGGGTAGCTGGCAGTTGATTTTTGTGTATTGCTCCCAGACAGTGAGACTAAGGGAGATAGGTGTTGGCAGTATGGGCCATATCTGACTTGATAGGGGTTGGAGGCATTACCTACCTGACTTGCACATTCACCAAGCCTCTGCCTCAGCACACTCACAAAGGGTTTCCCACTAGTCTTTTGTGCTCTCAGAGAAGCTGGGGCCAGCACATGGAGGCAGTAAATTCCTAACAACCCTGGAGGTGGAAACCTCTAGAAACTCCTCCTACTTCAAAGCTGGCACCAAGTATAAATACTGGACCCTCAGACCCAACTCTTCAGATCATTTCTGGACCTGTGGACTCCGCCAGGAAATAGGACTGCCCAGCTGTGAAGTCTGCCCTGCTGACCTGCTTGCTGACGACCAAGGACTGCTTTGCTGACCAAGGACTGTTCTGCTGCCCAGGCCCGCTGTTGCTGCACCAGGACTATTTTGCTGATGTGTGCTGCGCTGCTGAATCCAGCCTGCATGTAGGGAACCAGAACTCCAGTAAATCTCCAAGGGTAGGTTGGCTTCTTCGACATTGACACATCTCCACACATCTTGACTCAGCGCGACACAGTCTGCCATCAACTCTGGCCCAGTGTGATACAGCTCATCCTCAATGCATCTCATTGCAAGTAATGGTGGCTTTTTCTACACCAATACAACCCGACACCCACTCAGGCCCAGTTCAACACATTTTGTCTCCTGCACCAACTCATCACAGCCCATGTCTTTGCAAGCCCCACCAGCTTCCCCGACAATGACGCAAGAGCTCCTCATTGGCAGTCATCGATTCAGCTGCTGCTGCACGATGTATCTCGACAGTGGAACTTGCATCTTAGCTCCTCGTCAATGGCTTCTCCACACTGGCCTGCGCATCTCGGCTCAAGGACTTCTGTTCTCGATGCCGAGGCCCACAAGGTACTTTCTCAGCAGACTGAACTCAGTCTTGTATGCGGCCTGTGCTCCATGTCGGTTAGCCTGAACTTGCGACTTAGACCTGGTTCATTGTGACCAGATAACTGTGGTTGGCGCCTTTCGCGTCTTAGCGCTTAATTTTCACGAAACCTTAAAAACTGTGTATCTCTGGTTCTACTGATTGGATTTTTGCTGTTTTGGTCTCAAAAAATTTATTTAAAATTTGCTCTAGTTTTCCACATTGGTGTGGGATATTTCTTGTGTTGTGTTTTCACTTTATAACTGTTTGAAGTGCTGCATAAATACTTTACACATTCCGTCCAAGTTAAGCCTGAGAGTCTTGTGCCAAACTACCAGAGGGTTGAGCACAGGTTAATTTGGGTTTTGCTTGTGCTTCATCCTGACAAGAATTTGCGTTGCTGCTTGAGTGGGGTTTCACCCTCCTCAACTACTTACCCACTTTCCTACAACCACTGTTTCAGTACTTTTTAAACATAACATTGTTTACCAAATATAAATAATTTAAAGAATGACACTGGGGAAAGTGTTGAACTTTGGAGGTGTGAAGTACAATTTACTGTTACTCCAAACTTAACCATATAAGGGAATGTGATGGACTTCTGGAGGGGTACAATTTACTATTCCTATTCTGGAATTAACCACAGTGGGTAAAGTACTGGACTTTGGGGGTCAAATTTACTATTACCCTTCGAAACTTAAAGACATTAGGGAAAATGCTATACTTACAAATTAAAAATTAACAAATATCACAGATTTACAAAATATGCATTCCACTAAAAAGAATACATTACAGAAATACATATTAAAATTGAGAGAACAAAAGAAAATGAATTATCAATGATTTACTATAATTATAAGAATGTATAAAAAAATACATAAAATATTCCAATATAATTACAATTACAAAACACTTTCATTTAGAACAATTACATTCATTGAAATTAATTCAATTCACTTTAATTGTTTAAATATAAAACATAGTTTAAATGATAAAGGAACAAAAAGTTTCTGATCAAATTATAAATTAAAAATAAAATGCTAAAAAATGTAAATAAATATAACAATATTAAAGCAAAGTTTCAAATCTTTTTTTCAACACTTTTAACCTTAGCAAACTTTAAAAATTAAAAATTTCAAATCACTTCCCTCCTCTATTCCCCTATAAATCAACATCCCGCTCATAAAATTATTATACCACGAAAATACAATATAAAACCAAGTATTATTTAGTAAAACAAAAAAATGCTTAAAAACCAATATAAATCACAACATAATAACACACAATGATGTTTTATTAATGATGTTAAAAAATAGTTTAAAAAGCAATTAACTTACCTACGATAGTCTGAGACACGATATTGTTAACATCACAATACGTAAGATACAATATTTGTTTCTCACAATATTTTTTCAAGAATATTTTACCAGAACACTACCCTTGGTTTAGTGACTCCCACTTTTTTGTGGCCTCTTTCTGTTGTGTTATGAGAACCAGCCAGCTTAATTGAGATATTTAAAAATAATAACTTATAGATGATTCTCAATGATTCTTAAGCTTTTTTTTTTATCACAGAACCCTAGATAGCCTCACAGCAATATCCCCTATTGAAAGAATGCTGATGTCACTTTTATATACCAGTGTTCTTGGTATATGCCATTGCATTCCTGTTTATTTGCCAATATAATGTACCATTCATCAGGTTGTCAACCTGCTGCCTGTATTGCATTTCTTAGTACTGCCCACATGTGCGTGATGAGTGACTAGTCACATTCATATTGAGCAGCACTCTCACAAGCCTTACATCTTTTGATTTACCTACAGTAGGGGTTTTGAGCAGGCTTACAAAATATAAGTTTACATCAATGCCTGAAATGTCTCATTAGAGGACTCAAACTTCAGATGAGGTGGGCGTGTGATCTACAAATTATGCCCTGGTGTGATACTCAGTATTGCGTTGACCCCCAAAGCTATAAGAATGAAATAGACTGCCAAGGACAGGACGCTTCCTTCTTGATTGCCTGAGGAGAAGACGACTTCTCTCAGAAGCCAAGGTGCTTCCCTGAACTAAATACACATGCAAAAGCTATCAGGTGTCTTAAAAAAGGAAATAGCCACAAAAATTGTGCTTGGCAATCTTGATAATTCGTGTTTGAAGTTAAAGAATAATGCAGGTGTAGCAAATCTAGGCACCAAAACCTCCCTAAATCAGGGTACAGAATAGAGACTCAATAATCTTCCGGAAACAAAGAATCTGATTGGAATCTGCTTTAGTAAAAATTGGAAAAAGAACAATTGATGGACAGAATGCAGAACAATGTCATACATTCACCCCAGCACAGAGATCTGGGCCTAAATCCATTGTTTTTTTGCTCACCATGCCATTCCAGTTTGGACCCAGCCATATGCAAATCAGTCTTGACCCTGCGCCCCAATGGGAACAGTCCAGCCCGAACTGCCAGGCCAGGTCCTCCCTGGACTGGAAACAAGCATCCTAGGACCGGTTTCGGGGTTTCACCCCTCATCAGCCAGGATAGCTTGACTCCAGTGGCATGGAGAGCACAGGACCCACGTCTGGGCATACCCGCCCCACTTGGGGTGACAAGTGCAAAAAGAACAATTGATGGACAAAATGCAGAACAATGTCATACATCTTTTGACTGGCGGAGAATGTTTGCATTGTCAGCATTCCGTCCATCATTTGTTTGCTGTAACACTTTTCGCCCTAAGTGGGATGGGTATGCCCAGACGTGGGTCCCTTGCTCACTGTGCCACTGGATTCAAGCTAGCCTGGCTGAAGAAGGGTGACATACCCTGAAACCGGTCCCAGGATGCTTGTTTCCGGTCCAGGGAGGACCTGGCCTGGCAGTTCGGTCTGGACTGTTCCCATGGGGCACAGGGTCAAGACTGATTTGCATATGGCTGCGTCCAAACTGGGAGTGGCGTAGTGGGCAAAAGAACGATGGATTTAACCCAGATCTTTTGACTGGGGGAGAATGTTTGCATTGTCAGCATTCCGTCCGTCATTTGTTTGCTGTAACACTTTTGCCCTAAGTGGGATGGGTATGCCCAGACGTGGGTCCCTTGCTCACTGTGCCACTGGATTCAAGCTAGCCTGGCTGAAGAAGGGTGACATACCCTGAAACCGGTCCCAGGATGCTTGTTTCCGGTCCAGGGAGGACCTGGCCTGGCAGTTTGGTCTGGACTGTTCCCATGGGGCACAGGGTCAAGACTGATTTGCATATGGCTGGGTCCAAACTGGGGTGGCGTAGTGGGCAAAAGAACGATGGATTTAACCCAGATCTTTTGACTGGGGGAGAATGTTTGCATTGTCGGCATTCCGTCCATCATTTGTTTGCTGTAACACATTAGTAAAAATTGGAGCAAAAATCATGGTAGCAAATGGGCAACGAAAGTGACGAAAAAGAAAGGGCAACTAATGAACTGCGACACTTTCATACGGTATCAATACCATCATCCTAAAACACCTGACACATCAGATAGACGCGTCAGTGTTCGTCTTAATTATTAATCACAGCAATATACCCTTTTCTTTTAACTTGTTCAGGCATACAGTTTCATTTATATTGTTCATGACATACATTTCCACGAGTATGGTTTATTACATGTACATTTAATAATACTGTTCTTTATTCTGTTGAGAATGCTTTAATAACCCACATAACAATAGGCAGTAAGATAATTGGCCTAATGGTCTCCAGCCTTGTTCTTGTTCTACACTTATATTATCTGCAAATTCATGTAATTAAATTTTCATTTCTTTTCGTTCCCTCTCCATTTTGGAGGGTGATATGCTAAACTCATAATCAAATACAATTGGTTTCCAACAGTAATTTTCAAAGCATAATATGTAGATGAAGTTCATAAATTGCGAAAGTATTATTTGCATTGACGAGTTGCCCTTAGTATTGAGTGTGCGATCTTTTTGTTTACATTAGCCCATAAAGTCATTGTCCAAATTCTCTATATCAATATTATGTTCTTAATGAATCATACATGCATTTTCCAGTTTGCAATGATACAACATATGTTGTCCCAAAGGATTGTGCCCTGTGGTCAACCACTGACAGAGGCAGATGTGATCCATACTGCTGGAACCTGCATCTGCCAGGAACAGATGTGTTACTTCTGCTCTAACTAGTCCATTATCCTTACCCGTAAAACCAAGGTATGAGTTTCCTCAATCTGAAACCATAATGCATTTCCCTAACCTTACAATGAATTTCTAATCACTGTGCCTGCTCCAATACCCTCGGGTCAAGTTTGTGCGAAATAAATCCTTCAAGAACACATATTCTTCCAGAGCAAAAAGTAAAAACATTTCTGGTAGTTCAATTTTGACCAGTGATGTCATATCCTCTTTGGGCAAACTGCCCTGGCTGCCTCTCTGATCTGCAACTGAATTTATCACTTATTTTCATTTTGTTGAAATGTATTTGTGTACTGCGCTTCTATAACGAGCACCGTCAAGTAAAGTGTGTCATGTCAAATCTTTCAACGATTGTCCCATATGCTTCGAGTCCCTTCTGCATGAATCCATCTTTAGTAACCATCATCTTACACAATGTGCTGAGAAACAGGTTCCACAACAACCATATTCAATGTGATTTAAACTGTACTGTACAGAACAACCCAGACCTCCTGTCCACATGCATGCATGATCTTGTCTTTTCTCACAACTTTCTTCTACATCCACCTATAGGCGCAGGTATAACTTGCTGGTTCATGGTTTGAGCAGTCTTTTCCACACAAACGACATTAAAAAAACCCTGCCTACATAGGCCACACTGTGCTCACACATTTCTACGCATCCACACACTAGGATCTAAAGTCTAAGCTTCATATCTGTCACTTCTCTCACATCAAATACACGGGTGAGCACAGTGCAAAACTTAATAAGAGCAGATATCTGGTCTTCATGCATAACCTTCAAACACTACACATATAAGCCACATAACAGACATACAATCTTCAAATCATAGCACTCCCGTCGAACAGCATGCTGTCCAACTGCAAATACTCCTCTGAGCCATGTCACGTGTATATAACGTGCTATATATGAATCCAACTACTGTACAATTCAATAAAATGCCTGTTCTCCCCCACAAAGCTCCTCACAGCAGGGGCGTAAGGGAGGCCACAGCAGTCCCCGCAGAGAGGGGGGGCTCCCACACTGTTCACCTCAAAGGGAGCCCCCTTGGGCTGGCCAGCTGCAAACAAGACCCTCAGAAGCAGCAAGGCAGTTAGGAATGGGTAATGAGGACCCCCTTAGCTTGCAGGACCCCCCCCCCGAGGTTTTGTTACACTACTGCCTTGCAGCTTTATCTCCCATCCACTAGCAGATGTGCAAGATAGTTGCATCACAAAACATAATATCAATAACGATGTTTGACACCACCATGTGATGGAATATGTAACTCTTGTCTTGGTAAGGTTTCCACCTGATGAACATCAATTTGTTAAAGTTGAATGGCAATAAAACAGAGGTGATGGTGGTGAGCAAGAACTCCTTGTTATGGGGCCTCCAACACTGGCCTGAGACCCTAGGTACCCTCCCTGTGCAGGTCTCCAAAGTCAAGAACCTAGGTTTTTGGCTAGAGGATAATCTTTTGATGAAAACTCAAATCGCCACCTGTTTCGTGGTCCTAAAACGGCTGGAAAACATCTGGATCCTTCCTTTTTCAGCTCAGAGGACAGTCATCCAGGCCTTGATTCTATTGAGACTGGATTATGGAAACATTCTCTATTTGGGGGCAGGCAAGTGCTCCATTAGATGCCTGGAAGTTATTCAGAACTCTGCTGCCAGGCTCCTATTTCATCTTTCCAAACGTACCTTGGTGTCTAGGCTTCTTTGTGAACTTCACTGGCTCACGATGGACAAACAAATACAGTTAAAAGCCCTATGCTATATGCATAATGCTAGGTCGAATGCTGGTCCACTCTACTTACAAGAATTTTTGGAACCATACCATCCAACTCGCTTCCTTTGGTTGAGCAACCGCTACCTCTGCAAGGTCCCCATAGTCAAAAAGGCCCACATGGGTGGTCGCTCCTTCTCATACTTGTGCCACAAGCCTTGGAACGCACTGCTCGACTCACTGAGAAGCTACCAATCACTGACCACTTTTTGCAAAAATCTTAAAACCTGGCTGTTCTGATTTGCTTTCTTTTTCTGGCTAGTTCCTACCTCTTTGTCTAAGCGCTGGGAAACCCTTTTGGGTAGCTATGAACTACATAAGACCTTATAATAATAATAATAATAATAATAATAATGTATATTCACCACTGACTCTTCAAGCAAGACCGGGCAGCCTCCACCCGGTTGAGCATGTAAACCATTTCTTTACGTGTTACGTTGATGTTGCTATCTGCCACACATTTACTTGTTTCTTATTTGAAGTAGAGCTTTTCTTAGAGCCAATAACTCTTTTACTTTAAGTTAAGTTCAGACAAATGATCTGAGAAAGTTCAAACCATATTCTATTTGCATTGAATCTACTTTCAGACTGCTAGGGCTTTCACTTCTCTTTCCTTCACCTAAGCTCCTGCAGGAACAGAGGGCCAGATGTATGAAGCTATTTAACATTTCTTAACGGGCCAAATCACTATGTCGGCCTGTTAAGAAATGCTAAATAGCCTTTTGGCATGTACAAAAGCCGTTTGGGAATCGCAAAATGCGATTTCTACTCAGTAGAAATCGCATTTTGCAACACCCAAATCGGAATTCGCAAAAAGGGATTGCCTATTTGTGATTTCCAATGCACATGTACAAATCGTTTCCCAAATGTGAATTGGGCATTTAGGAAATGCAATTACCATTGTCTCAAAGTCGATGGTAACCATGTGCAATTTTAAAAAAGCACTCCAAAAGGCTTTTTTTAAAGTGTTATAAAGTGCACACATGCCCATAGGGCATTTGTATGCTTTAAATGTGCATCACTCTTTTCTTTTTGGGGTGCAGAGAGGGGGGCCTTAGGCAGAACGTCTCCCTTGCTTTAGCATTTCCTAATTTTCGATTTCCTATTAGGAAATCACAAATTAGGAAATGCAATACCATTCGTACCAATGGGCCTTTAAGCCTATAGGAACAAATGGTTTGATATTACCTAAATAGCAATTTCCTAAAAGCGATTCCTACTCTGTAGGAATCGCTATTAGGGAACATCTATTCATGTACACACCATTTTGCATTTCCAAAATAGCAATTTCTATGGATTCGATATTTAGGAAATGCAAAATACGTATTTCGTACATCTGGCCCACAGTGAGCAGAACTGCTGTGGGTCAAGGCCAGTCAAATTGTCTTTTTCAATTAACTCATTAGTACAGTACCATTTTTTTCTGAACTGTGCTACTAGACAGCGGGAAATAAATGTTCTAAATTGGGCCCTAAGCTCTTTAGCGTTCCAGGCACTGGTTACTATTTCTGTGCTGTATCCACTGTAAAGTTCCATCCAGAAGAACACTGATAAAAGTCTGGCATCCCTTGCTGCACGTCCTCCCCTTTCTGAACACCGCTTTCCATGGACACCTCCGTTTTCTATGCATGTACTATTTTATCTTCTAATAATGCAATTCTGATGCTCATGAAGTTTAGTTTGTTGCCAAGTGGGTCAATTGTGTGACCTGCAGCCACTTCACTTTCTGTCTTCCATTCAGCCCTCTCTCACTTCTTGGCTTGGTGAGAGAACAGAGCAACGGCCATTGGCACACTCATCCTTCCCACCTGGCTGCCTTGCCACAGTACGTGGGTGGGGGCTATGACCTAGTCCGCATGTGTTTTTAGACACAAACCAAGATTGGGCCAACTATATTGTACCACTGAGCTTTCACAGACTATCATGCATTTTTTTCTCAGCTCAAGTCTTCAGCCTTCTCCTGAATTCTTCTGCCACATATGATTTCTGGTTAGTGCAGTCTTATTTTATTCAGCTCATGCAGTGCACCTGATGTTCTTCTGAAACTACTCATGTGCCCTATTTTGACATTGTTTTAGCCTTAAATATTTTTCTTTCTTTTGTGGCCTCATCTTCTAGCCAGTCCTACATATTATGTGACTGCTGAGAGAAGTTGCCCTTCCCTCGGATATCCTAAATTTAGATTATTGCATCTGGCCTCTTCCTGGCCTTTGCATCTTGATGAAGACATTTTGGACTGGATGTCCTCCTAAAAATGACCAGAATAACACTTTGGATTGGATCTTCTCCTACCATATGGGCAGAATAAGCATCAAATTAATGGAATTCAACTCTGCACAATTCACTATAAAGCAGGTGCCACAATACATTCTCTGCACTTAACAATCTTGAATGTGTAGATTAACGGTTAGGAACTGCCACCAAGCATAAAGGAGCTAATGAGAAGTGTGGAATGGCCAAATTTAAACCAACTACAACAACCACTATCTCACGTAGGCCTATCTTAGCCCTCACCCCCAGGTCCCCACCAAAGTTTGGGGATTTAACATCTTCTCCCCTAATGCCATCTACCAACGCACATATCACTGCAGTTAGAATTCTAAGCTGGAATATGGCCGGCCTAAATTCCAAGATTCACATAGCTGAGGATGCATGACATTATCTTACTACAGGAAACATGGGAGATGCAATCTACACAATTTGATGGGTACCAGTGCTTCTCGAATTTAGCAAAGCCCTCATATAGGGGGCGCGCCTCATGGGGGCTGGCCATCTGGATCAAAACTATTATGAGGGGTACTGTCAAAGCCATTTTAACACATGCAGATAGTTTCCAAGCAATAGTTGTCAGGTCCTCCATTTGCTTGCACATCATCAACTTTTAAAAAGATGACTTCTCAAGTATCCCAAACACTAGGTTTCCGCCTTTATTCACCATAATACATAGTCTAAGGGATGACACAGCTTCAAGAGGATGTCCATTTTATCTATGCCTAGCTGGTGATTTTAATGCACACATCTCTAGTTTATCGGCAACCCAGCTCAAACCATCTCCTTCTGCCATTACTTTTCGCACTGACGCTTTTGGCAGCGACCTGCTTATTCATCTCGCTTCATTAAATATGGAAAACTTGTTGGCCATTGTAACCTCAAACTATAGTGAGACCCCCACATATAAAGGCAGAGGACGCCCCTCCATAATAGATTATGTTTTTGCTACCGATAACTAGACCAGTCAGCTTATAAATGGCATGGTAGTCCCCACTACCTTCAGTGACCACAACCCAATAGAAATCAAATTAATGTTACACCACAGGGAGGAACCCAGGAGGGACACAGCTCTTTGCAATTTACAGTCCTCATCAGATAAACTAAGAGTAGCCTGGAAACTGCAAAACACTGCACAGTAATTCAACTCCATAACCAAGGCTAATTATGAGTTGTTGCTCGCCTCCCTGTCTGAGGCGGCCTACAGCTCACAAGCGGTGGAAGCTTTCGTTAAATTATGCCACAAAATTAAGGGAGGTTTATTAAAACCAGTTAAACCCTCCCCTAATATTTCGAGGTGGTTTAACACTGCCTGCTCTAAAGCTAATAGGGATCTCCGCCTCGCATTAACTATCAAACCCAGGGATCATTATTTGGTGTGTAATATGCGCAAGCAATACAAAATACCCATAAAAACAAGTTGTCAGGAAGTTGGAAGCTCTTGCTTGGATACACTCTGTAGGAAAGTAGGATCTGCTTTCATGGTCACCCCCACTTTTTGCTGGTGTCATTATGTTTTACTGGCTAGTCTGACTGGGATCCTGCTAATCAGGACCCCAGTCTCTGTGCTTCTTCCCTAAATTGGACATGGTGAGTACTTATGAACACTCCAGATTGTCTAATTGTGTACCCTGATAAGTCCCTAGTATATGATACTAAGGTACCCAGGGCATAGGTACACCAGGGGTCTCCCATGGGCTGAAGCATGCATTATGCAACCCATGAGAGACCACTCAAATTGTGACTGCAGGCCTGTCATTGCAGCCTGTGTAAGCTGGTGATAGCACCACTTACGACAGATATAGGTTTCCTTATACCTGAGGTCACTGCACTTAAAACCTATAAGTCACCCCTAAGGCAGGCCTTTCAATCCTGAAGGCAGGGTGCTCGGTTCTAAGTGTGAGGGTGCCCCTGCATGAGCAGGACACCCCTACAACCTTCGGAGTCCATTCTCCCAGGTTGTAAGTGCATCAGCAAGTAAGATACATTGAGTGGCCATGCGTCATTACGCGATGGCTATCTCTATGTCCAATTAACTTGGGCAAGTACAGGCAACAGCCATTAATCAATGGCAAGGAAGCAATAGCTTTCAGGGACACAGGGGCCATTGTCACCATGGTGAACAAATCATACTTGGACAGATGTACCAAGTAACCAATGCTAGCAATGTCAGGACTGATCATTCCTTGGCAGTTGTGAATCTCAGCTGGGGAGGGGTAACTGGACCTAAGGGAGTTGTCATATATCCAGACCTACCTGTAGATTGTCTGTTAGGCAATGATTTAGAGACTTCAGCCTGGTCTGAAGTAGAGTTCAGGACTCATGCAGAGATGATGGGCATCTCTGCTAGTGTCTTTGCTGTAACCAGGGCTCAGGCCAAACAGCTTAGCACTGAGGGAGCACTGGATCCTGGAAAAATGGACCAGACTGCTCCTAAGGGAAGGAGCAGGAAGGGTAAGGAATTGCCCTCCTCCCAAACTCTCAGAGAGGATCGGTCTCCTGAGGGAGATGCTCTCAGTCCCTGTGAAGGAACTGTCCCAGAGGAACTTGGGCCTGACCAGGCAGAGTTCTTGGGGGCAGGAGGCCCTTTCCAGGCAAACTTGAATTTGGAGCAGCAATCCTGCCCCTCTCTTGAACAGCTCAGACAGCAAGCTACTGCTGAGGAAGCAGGGATGTCAGTGGGTCCCATAGGATCTATTGGGAAGATGGGCTTCTGTATTCTGAAGGTAGAAACCGCAAGCTTGGTGCTACCAGGCAGTTGGTAATACCCCTGACGTTCAGAGGTTTTCTTCTCTCCCTGGCACATGATATTCCCCTTGCAGGACACCTTGGGCAAAGTAAGACTTGGGACAGAATTGTCCCTCATTTTCACTGGTCCCATATGTCTGAGGACACCAAGGAGATTTGTCGCTCCTGTGTCACTTGCCAAGCCAGTGGTAAGTCAGGTGACTCTAAAATAGCCCCCTTAATTCCACTTCCAGCGGTTGGGGTGCCCTTTGAGAGGGTAGGGATTGACATTGTTGGCCCCTTGAACCCTCCAACTGCATCTGGACACAGTTATATCCTGGTGGTGGTGGACTATGCCACTAGGTATTCAAAAGCAATTCACCTTAGAACCACTACAGCTCCTGTAGTGGCCAGGGCCCTCCTGGGAATCTTTTCGAGAGAGGGCTTCCCTAAGGTCTTAACAGACAGAGATACCAACTTCATGTCTAGTTACATAACTGCAATGTGGAAAGAGTGTAGAGTAAACTATAAGTTTACCACACCCACAGTGCAATGGGCTTGTTGAAAGGTTCAACAAGACCCTAAAGGGTATGATCATGGGACTCCCAGAAAAGCTCAGGCGAAAATGGGATGTCTTACTACCCTGCCTTCTCTTTGCCTACAGAGAGGTTCCTCAGAAGGCGGTTGGCTACAGCCCATTTGAACTTCTGTTTGGACATCCAGTTAGGGGTCCATTGTGTCTAGTTAAGGAGGGCTGGGAGCAACCTCTCAAACCTCCTAAACAGTATATTGTGGACTTATTCCTTGGCCTGCGTTGACGTATGGCTGAATACATGAAGAAGGCCAGTAAACATTTTAAGGCCAGAGAGGAGCTTCAGAAAGCCTGGTATGACCAAAAGGTTGTCCTGACTGTTTACCAGCCAGGCCAGAAAGTGTGTGTGTTGGAGCCTGTGGCCCCAGCAGTTCTCCAAAACAAATGGAGTGGCCCCCACACCATCCTTGAAAAGAAAGGTGAGATCACCTACTTGGTGGACCTAGGCACTGCAAAAAGTCCCCACAGGGTACTTCATGTGAACCGCCTAAAACCTTTTGTGAACAGGGAAGACATGAGCTTGCACATGGCCACTGATAAGGGACAGGAGGAAGAGAGTGACCCTCTCCCTGATCTCCTCTCTCAGAACCCTGTTGATGGGTCAGTTGATGGAGTAGCTTTGGCAGGCAGCCTCACTGACCAGCAGCAAGCTGGTAGCAGGAAGGTCCTCAATCAGTACAAGCATATGTTTTCTCTGACACCCAGTCAAACCACCGGGTGTACCCATGAAGTGGACACAGGTGACAGTCTTCCAGTAAAGAACACAATTTACAGACAGCCTGACCATGTCAGAGACTGCATAAGGACAAAGGTCCAAAAGATGCTGGAATTGGGGATCATTGTGCCTTCAGATAGCCCCTGGGCTAGTCCAGTAGTCCTGGTACCAAAACCTCACACCAAGGGTGGAAAAAGAGAGATGAGGTTTAGTGTGGACTACAGAGGCCTCAATGCAGTCACTAGGACTGATGTCCATCCTATTCCAAGAGCAGATGAGCTTATAGATACTTTGGCTTCAGCCAAGTTTCTGAGTACATTTGACCTGAATGCTGGCTATTGGCAAATCAGACTAGCTGAGGATGCCAAGCCAAAAACTGCATTTTCAATTCCCCGTGGGTATTATCAATTTATTGTGATGCCCTTTGGTCTGAAAAATGCACCTTCCACATTTCAGAGGTTGGTGAACCAAGTTCTCACAGGTCTGGAAGCTCATTGTGCAGCATATCTAGATGATATTGCAGTCATTAGCTCCACCTGGGAGGATCACCTGGTCCACCTCAGGAATGTTCTGGAGGCCCTGCAAAAGGCAGACCTCACTATCAAGGCCACCAAGTACCAGATAGGGCAGAGCAAGGTTGTATACTTGGGTCACATGGTAGGTGGAGGCCAAGTTTAGCCATTGGAGAGCAAAATCCAGACGATTCTTGACTGGGTTGCTCCCACTACCCAGACTCAGGTCAGAGCTTTCTTGGGCCTGACTGGGTACTACAGGAGGTTTGTTAAGGGATATTGGTCCATTGTGACTCCCCTTAATGACCTCACCTCCAAGAGAATGCCAACGAAAGTTCAGTGGACAGTTAGCTGTCAAAAGGCATTTGATGACCTGAACTAGGCCATGTGCACTGCTCTCATTCTGCAAAGTCCTGACTATTCCAAAACCTTCATTGTCCAGACAGATGCATCTGAGATAGGCGTAGGAGCTATTTTGTCACAACTAAATGCAGAGGGCCAGGACCAACCAGTAGCTTTTATAAGCAGAAGGTTGACCCCCAGGGAGAAACGTTGGTCAGCTATAGAGAGGGAGCCATTTGCTGTGGTCTGGGCCTTGAAAAAGTTGAGGCCATACCTGTTTGGTTCTCACTTCATTGTTCAGACAGACCATAAGCCCCTCTTATGGCTTAAACAAATGAAGAGTGAAAATCCCAAACTTTTGAGGTGGTCCATTTCCCTACAGGGGATTTACTATTCAGTGGAACATTAGCCTGGGAGTAACCATGCCAACGCAGATGGACTCTCTAGATATTTCCACTTAGAAAATGAAGACTCAACTGGGCAAGGTTAGTTTCATCTCCTTACGTTTGGGGGGGGGTGTTGTGTAGGAAATTAGGATCTGCTTTCATGGTCACCCCCACTTTTTGCAGGTGTCAGTATGTTTGTTTTACTGACTAGTCTGACTGGGATCCTGCTAATCAGTACCCCCATCTCTGTGCTTCCTCCCTAAATAGGACATGGTGAGTACTTAGGTAAACTCCAGATTGGCTACTGGTGTACCCTGATAAGTCCCTAGTATATGATACTAAGGTACCCAGGGCACAGGTACACCAGGGGCCTCCAATGGGCTGAGGCATGCATTATCCACCCATGAGAGACCACTCAGATTGTGACAACAGGCCTGCCATTGCAGCCTGTGTAAGCTGGTGCTAGCACCTCTTACAACAGATATCAGTTTCCTTATATCTGAGGTCACTGCACTTAAAACCTATGTCACCCCTAAGGCAGGCCTTTCAATACTGAAGGCTCGAGCAGAGGAAGGCAGGACAATAGGTATCCTGTCACAGGGAGGTGTGCCCACCTCCCAGACAGGACTTAGTGTATTGGGACAGGGTGGGGGCACTTGCCAGCGCCACTCAGACTGCTTGAAGGGCACATTTGGTGTCCTCCTTGCATACTCCAGTCCAAACCAGTTCAGGGAGCTGTTGGCTCCTGCTCTGGTACAAAACTGGACAAAGGACATTGGAGTATCCTCTCCACTGTCCAGCCCCTCCTCTGGGAGGGACCCCTGAATCGTTCCAACTTTTTCCTTAGGGTACTTAAGGGCTTACTTGTGGGTGGGTCCCTAGATTCATTGTGGGACAGGATTCAGATCACATACCACTTCAACTTCAACCGTCTGGACACTCTGTACCTCGCTGGACTTCACGTTGTGAACCGAGACTGCAACTGGGAAGACTCCTGTTGCTCCTGCTCTCGTCGTCCTGCAAGTCTGCTGCAACTTCTGTGCCTGTCCTCCATACAGGTACTTCACAGGGCCTGTGGACATCCAACACACCCGAAGGAATCTCCCTTGGAGTGAAGGAGGCACTCCCCTGCATCCGCAGGTACCGCAATGCAGCTGACTGGTCTGCTGATCCTGGGCTCCCATAGACTCTGAAAGGCTCAGCAAGACAGGTGGTGGTTCTGCAACTCCCTCGAGGCCGGCACTGTCTTTTCACAGAGTTTGAGGTCAGCATTCCTCATCTGAACCGCTGGAACAGACCCCTATGCACTGCGTCGACTTGCCATTGCCAAGGCTTGCTGACTCTCCCCTCCAGAGATCTTCAAACTCCAAGAAGCTCCAACCTCAAGCACCTCCTGCAGCCAAGATATTTGCCTGCATTGCAACCTTTGCACTGTGGGCCTTCATCCTTTGGGGAGCTGTTCTAGGTCCTCTTGCGACTCCTGTGCCTTTGGCCCTTGGGTCCTCTCGAGGGTCTTCTTTGGCTCCAGTGGACTCCCCTGCTTGCTCGGGGCCTACTCTGACTTACCTGCTCATGGCTAGTCACTTGGACCTTGCTGGTCTCGACACTGCACCTTTTTCTTCAACTACGTTGGTTGCCGTTGCCAAGGCTTGTTGGTGCCCTTGCCGGACACTGACCCCTTGGCTCTTGACATCCAACGTGGGACAGCTCATGCACAGCTTCTGGTCCTCCTCTGTGTTGCCTGGTCCGTACAGCTGCAACTTCAAAGGCACCGTCAACTCTCCTGTATCTCCGACATTGGTGGGCATTTGTCGTCTGTGCCTCCTGGTCACTCCTGAGTGGCATAGACTCTGTCCCTCTGCTTGCAGGTACCTCTCATCTTGAATCCACCTTTGGGTTCAACCGGACACTTTCACCTTCTTCACCAGCGGCATCTTTGCTGAAGTCCTCCAATGTGGTCTACAGCGGTTTCCAACGTCACTTTGTACCTATACACCCGGCTTCCCTGGTGTAGGTATCCTGGTTCCTGGGGTATCCACGGGTGGGCTGACTCGCCAACCTTCTATCTTCCACTGGTTTTCTTCAGGGTCCACTGGGAAGGGTCCTTCTTCTTTAAAAGTGCAACTGTGACTTACCTATTGACTAACATTGAGCACGCGGTTGTGTTCCCACTCAGCACATTACCTCCGTGAGGTTCCTAGATACTCACCTTGGGTGGTTCTTTGGGTGCCTGGCTCTTCTACGTCTTCTGGGTCCACTCTCGACTCAGGTCGTGGTTCGCATTCCATTATTTTAGTATATGGTTTGGTCTCCCCCTGGGGACCACTTTACGTATTCTATTGACAAAGTATTGTGTGTATTGTGTTGTATCGCCAGGTAGGAGATAATACATTGTGTTAGTGAGTGTTAAAAATAAATACATATTTGTTATAACTACACTGTGTGGTTCTTTTTCACTTAACCTATACCATAAGATTAAGTACTGGTAAAACAAGCTGCTTTACACTCCTTCTGGACTAAGCCTGAAGGCTGCTCTCCACAGCTACCACTTAGAGTGTTTTCTAAGGTTGTCTAACACAACTAAAATCACCATAAGGGTTGTCTGAATTAGTGCAAGGTGCTACACTGACATAAGTGAACACCATATACTAAGTTAGCCTCTTACACACTCTTATAAGCATCCAAACAGGCCTGTAGTAAGACATTTTGGGCTACTGTTACCGAACTCAAATCCAGTTTCAGGCCCTCCACCACGATTCCTTGCCATATCACCAGTAGCAATTGGGACGAACATTTTAAGGGAATTTATGCTGCTCCACATCTAGGAGGCACCTTTCAAGTTGATCAAATGTTAGTGGCATGTTTTTACACAACTCTGCCGGAGGTCGAGGCTGCGATCCATCAGAGCTCGGGTGACAAGGCACCGGGTCCTGATGGTGTCCCCATCGATTTAATCAAACATAATGTATCCTTTTGGCCCCCGCTCCTCATGCTTTTCTTCAATGGTCTTGTACATACTACCCTACCGGCATCATGGAGCTCCTCTGTCATTGTCCCCATATTCAAAAAGGGGATCCGCTCATCTCCGGCATTCTACAGGCTAATTTCCCTCCTGCATAGCACAGCTAAAATACTGGGCCAGGTTATATATAATAAAAATTACTGAGTGGATGTACACCAAATCTATACTCCATAGCTGTCAGTACGGCTTCAGACATAAACTAGGGACCATCAAGCAATGCCTTAATCTCAACCTGGTGCTAGGTAAATATAGAGTGGCTAAAAGATCTCCTCTTTTCCTAGCATTCATCGATCTGACTGGCATTTAACTGTGTTAACAGGTGAAAATTGTTACATTCTTATTTCTTATGGGCTTGACACAGTTTTGGTCCATTTTGTGGGCCCATTTACAAGAGGGAATGAAGACTAGAGTCTAACTTAGTCAACAGGGAGACGTCACAGGAGAAATAAAAATTCAGCATGGCGTCATGGAGGGATGTGTGTTAGCCCCTCTTTTATTCATTCTGCATGTGAATGCTCTCCATCCCTTACTCCTAGGCTCAACTCAGGATGTCCAAGTAATTAGGAAGTAACCCGCTGTCAGCCCTCTTGTACGCGGATGATGCAGTGCTCATGGCACATACACTAGGTCACTGCGTCTCCTAGTACCCACTTTTACCAACTTCATGGCCTCCCTCGACCTGTGAACCAGTTTTGCCAAGTCTCTTGTCATGTCTTGAGGCCCCAAATGCAGTCCCCTATCAACCCTGTCAATTGGCCCCAATGCTCTGACCAGAACAAGCCCCTTCCCTTATCTGGGTATTTATTTCTCCACCCAAGGGTCATGGTCTTTCAACATTTCTCATCGTACAACTAAATTTTTTTCAGCCAATGGGTCCTTATGCTCTCTTCCCCAACCCCTGGGTGGTGGATACCTAGACATATTGTTAAAAATGTATAAATCCCAGTGCCATCCAATTGCTATGTACGGTGCAGAGTTATGGGGTCTTTCCAACTGTAAGGTAATCCAGCAAGAAGAAAACAGATTTCTTAGGAGACTGCTTGCACTCATCATCTCTGCTGCCAATTACAACAATCATAAAGAACTTGAGCTGCGATACCTGGAAGATTTGATCTAGATGAGTGGCCCTGCTCTGGCTATCAATATGGAAAAACCCTGAGCCTGTCCTAACAAGAGATATAATACTGGATTGCCTCTCCCTGGATAAAGGTTTGCAAATCCCCTGGATTAGTTATGTTAAGATCGTTTATAGTCGTATAGGGATGGAATTTCTTTTCCGGGGTCCCTTGACTTGTGCTTCACTAAGTAAAAGGAGCATGACTGAGGCTTTTTATCCAGCTCGAGAAGTCCCAGCGGCTCAGGAGTCTCCAGACATGTTCAACAGTCATAAGATATTTGGACTTATATGACACTAATAACATCACTAATCATCTATGGACTGCTCGCAGCAAGATGGGAACGTTCACTCTTATTTCATTTTAGATCAGGCACCGTTAAATACCTGTTATGCTTTCCCCTGGGCTATACACAGCATCTTGATTCCATATCTTGCCCATGTGACAATGCTTCTAAATAGACTATGCTTCATTTTATCTTTTTCTGTAAATTTTATTCGCAATATTGCAAGTTGTTTTTAACCCCTATTTTCAAGAAGTATTGGTATGGTCCAAATCAATGCAGACCCGCTGTTAGATTTGTTATTACTTTTACATAATAATGAAGTGTCTTTTATTGTAGGTGAATTTTTAAAGGTTGCCACGCGGGCACGAACTTCGATGCATTGCTGCTGCAATTTGGTACTGTACGAGATATTTTATCTTTTTAGCTGAGGCATTTTGTGTATTGGTTCAATTTTAATTTAGATGTGGAACCCTTGATCTCCGGACTCATCCCGGTTCTAAATAACCCTTGGGTGTCGTCGATTCCCTTCCTCATTAACCGGCTGATTTACTTCCTCCTTGATCCCTGATCCGATCCTCCATCCACCCGCCTTGGGACTTCAGCTTCGCGGGTTCCAATCGCGTGTTGACATTTTCCTTTCGCCTAAATTGACTAGATTCTAATTGCTCACACATCAGTCCTGATGATGACCTTACAACCAAAAACTCCTTCATTGTAATTGAATAGTTTGGAGTTTTTTAGCTTGTTGTCAATGCGATGTAATGTTTTAAATGTCACTAAGCACTTTCACTTCACGCACTTGCACTTTTTTGTGTGAGCACCAGAACTATTAAACGTTGAAAATTGAATGATACTCCATTTATGGTGTTAATAAATGTGATGTCATTCTGCACCCTGTGTCCTGGCATATATTGCTTAATGAGTCCTGTTTGGACTACTATTGAAAGTAATTTTTTTGAGTAACTCTGCATTCATTTACAGTAGCCCAGGCTACACGAGGACTCTTGAAGCCTCCCTGAGACCACTGTTCTCCTTAACCATATTACCACCCCTGGTCTTACTACGGGGTTACCCTTGTTTTTTATACATTCACTAAGTAAAAGGAGCATGACTGAGGCTTTTTATCCAGCTCGAGAAGTCCCAGCGGCTCAGGAGTCTCCAGACATGTTCAACAGTCATAAGATATTTGGACTTATATGACACTAATAACATCACTAATCATCTATGGACTGCTCGCAGCAAGATGGGAACGTTCACTCTTATTTCATTTTAGATCAGGCACCGTTAAATACCTGTTATACTTTCCCCTGGGCTATACACAGCATCTTGATTCCATATCTTGCCCATGTGACAATGCTTCTAAATAGACTATGCTTCATTTTATCTTTTTCTGTAAATTTTATTCGCAATATTGCAAGTTGTTTTTAACCCCTATTTTCAAGAAGTATTGGTATGGTCCAAATCAATGCAGACCCGCTGTTAGATTTGTTATTACTTTTACATAATAATGAAGTGTCTTTTATTGTAGGTGAATTTTTAAAGGTTGCCACGCGGGCACGAACTTCGATGCATTGCTGCTGCAATTTGGTACTGTACGAGATATTTTATCTTTTTAGCTGAGGCATTTTGTGTATTGGTGTATTTTAATTTAAATTGTTATGATGTAAAATGTCCTAATCATTTTCTTTTTCTGAATAACTTTTATGGCTGCCACAATGCTGCTGAAAGTTTTGAATTGAATTGAACTATGAAGCAGGAGTACCTCAAAGTTCAATCATCTCACCTCTGATGTTTAATGTTTACATAGGCCCACTCCCAGAACTCCTCTAAAGCTTTTACCTCACGTGATAACTATGCTGAAGATACCTAGATAATACTTAAGGGCCTGTTACGATGTCGGTCGTAAGGCCTCCGACCTCGGGTCAGAGGCCTTACGAGCGACATCGTCGGTTTCAATTCCGACCAGCTAATTTTGATTCAGCCGGTCGGAATTGAAACCGGCCGGTCATTCCGGCTGGCTTCTGATGGCCTCAAGGAGCCCGTCTGCCGGTCGGAACCGGCCCGTAATCCAGATGGACGGCGTTTTACGCCGGCTGGATTATGATGCACGGTTTCCGGCAGGGTTTCCATGCCAGCCTTTCAGATATGGAAACCCTGTTGGAAAGCATGTTTGGGGGCCCCTGGCAGGGCCCCCTTTCCTTTGCGGCCTCCGGTTGGTGGCTGAGGGAGCACCTATGGCGCCCCCTGTTAATCCCTGCACCCCGTGGCAGGCACCTTGAGGTGTCTGCCACGACGTGCAGAGATTAACACCACCTCACATTTTCCTATGGGAGCATGTACTGCGGCCGGTTTACGGCCTTAACACATGCTCCCATAGGGAAATGTCGGAATGCAACCACACCATGTGTGGTCGCATCATAATGAGGCGGTCGGGACATTGTAATAGGCCCCTTAAACTGGAAAACCTAATAATCTTGAAGCTTCAAAACTAGGTGATTGCTTCAGAGCTGCTAACCAGTGGATACAGATGAATGTTAACAGTCTGGTCCGAAGAACTAGGAGTACCACCTGCAATCTATTCTGAAGAACTAGGAGCACCACTTGCAACTTCAAGTGAAGCAAGAAACCTAGGCATTATCATGGACACACACCTCACTATGAACCCTCAAGTTTAACAAGTAACAAAATCTAAATTTCTTAACGTGCAGATACTTTGGTGTATTTTCTGCATCTGGGATTCCCAGAGAAAATCAGCCCACTACCACACCCCTGACATGGAGAAGTTGTCTCCCCTTATAGGCTCTACAATTGGCAGCCAACATACTTACTGGACCTCTATTCCCTTGAGTTGATCATCCGACAGACCCCACAGATCCCTTAGCCCCGTATCAGAACGTGAAGCTGATGCACTCTGCGAATCCTACATTACATTGAACCAGAAAATGGTCTACAAGCCTCCGTCTACAATTCCAGTTATCATGAGACGGTTCACTGACAAAATATCGAAAGCAAAAATATAGATGCCAAAAATATCAATGAAAAAATATAGAATGCAAAAATATCGACTCCCTATACTTAAACAGGTAAGTACAAAAATATCGAATCAAAAATATCGAGATTAAAAATATAGATGTAAAAAATATTGGTTTAAAAATATAAATAAAATAATATAATATACATTAAATATATAAAATATTAATATTATCTTCAACAAAATAAATTAAATTTAATATACATTTTAACTAAATATAAAAAAGAAACTTAATTATAAAAATATAAACAAACAATAATTTATACATATAATTACTTTAAAATAATGTATTAACTTTATCTTTATTTAATTTTTAAACTTTTAAATTATATAAAAATAAATTATATACATATATCAATAATTTAAAAAAATTAAAATCATTCTATAGCTAATTAAAACATTAAACTATTAAAAAAAATGAAAACTTACATTTTGCAATACAATACATACAACAGTAGGGAACATATTGGATAGCGGAATAATTAAATTTGCTATTCCAACTCCAGTGAATACAACAGTAGGTAAAGTGTTGGATAGCGGAGGGGTAAAAATTACTATTCCCACTCCAAAGAGTGCAACAGTAGTGAAAGTGTTGGATAGCGGAGGGGTAAAATTTACTATTCCCACTCCAGTGAGTGCAAAAGTAGGGTAAATGTTGGATAACAGAAGAATTGAATTTACTATTCCAACTCCAGTGAGTGCAACAGTAGGGAAAATGTTGGATAGCGGAGGGGTAAAAAGGACTATTCCCACTCCAGTGGCAGTGTCTGCTTGGGGGCTCACTTCTCGTTGAAGGAGGTACAGACGGGGGTGGTATACGCTGGATTCGGCCCGTGCTGTGTATTTGCTTAACTGCTGTCACAGGCTTTTAACTTTGCACATTTCAACGCTTTTATTGGTTGTCATTAAATTTTGCTGGGCTAACCCTGTGTTACTCACCCATTTGCTCTAACCGTCTCCACTGTTCCCGTCCCGGTCCGCCGCGGGTGCCATTTGAGCGGAGGGCAGGACCAGATTATTTCCTACTTCCACTCTGTTGCCTCACTTCCGCTGGGGCCACGGAAGTCAGCAGTCTAGTTGTGCTGGCTGGGCGTCTATTTTAGACACATGCAGGAGCGGACGAGCCCGTCCGCGGCCGGCTGTGGCTAGGGGCCAGAACCCCTGGCTGGTCGGGGGAAAAACAACGCCTAACATACTCCATGGAGCAATTACATGAACTATGCCCCCCAATTCCTGATATTTGTAAGCACAACCTTGTTATGGATGCTACTCTTTTGAACTGCACCCACTGTACATATAAAGCCAATACTTGTAAGTTAGGGCAGAGGACTAGGCCTAAGCTAAACTTAATGCTTATTAACTGTAGATCCCTTAGCAAACACAAGCACGAAATTTACTGTATATTAGATAATCATCTTGATGTTTTATTCCTCACGGAAACTTGGATGAATGGGGACTCCGCTCCTGAGATATTGGAAGCCCTCCCTCAGGATTATGGTATCCTTAGATTGGATCACCAGAATAAACGCGGGGAGGTATAGCCATGGTCTATAAATTATCTCTCCACTGCACTTTGGACATGGCCAACATAGATAGAAGTGAAGCTGCCTCTTTCTCGATTACAGCAGCTGGTAATCACATTGTGAAGGGTTTCCTGATCTATCGACCTCCTGGTCCTGCCACCTACTTCACGGCCAGCTTAGTGGAGCAATTGATACAACATTGCAATACGCTATAAGAAACTGATAGTCCTAGGGGATTTTAACTTGCACTTTGATGATCTAACTAATAATGAAGCCCAATCTCTACATCAGGAACTAGATGCTCTGCAGTTAATACTCAAATCCCCCCTCCCTACCCACCAACAAGGGCATATATTAGACCCTATCTTTACTAACTGTGCAGAGTTGGCAGTTGAACCCCCGAGGGCAGTCCCATGGTCTGACCACCACCTTGTTGTGTTTTCCATCCCGTTAGCTAATATTCTCCCTCTAGCTACTAAAGGAGCATGTACTCCATGTGAGAAGTTGGCCTGGCATATGCTGTCCACTAATTATAGTGGGCACCGTGCACCAGTCCAAATCGACTCTTATGGTAGGTAGGTTAAAGACAACCTTATTGAAAGCTATCCTAGTGGTAGCTATGGAGAGCAGCCTTCAGGCTAAGTCTTGAAGGAATGTAAAGCAGCTTGTTTTACCAGTCTATAATCTCTTGAGTGACCAAATGAAAGAGCACCACACCAGGTATATATTCAAAATATATGTATTTATTACTAAACACACCCCTCTAGTCTCTTTATGAGGCTAGAGTTCAAAGTACATAGGTTATAAGATCTTAAATCACAGTAATAGCACAAATACACGTTTGGGCCCTAGGGGCATACCAAACCATATACCAATAAAGTGGTATGCGAACCACGACTGAACTAGACACTAGGCCTAGAGCCTCTAGAAGTGCTTGGACCACAAGGAACCACCCAAGGTAGTGACACAGGGGACCCACGGGAGACGCGTGCAGTGTAAATACACAACCGCGATACGCCGTTAACTTCTATGGAGAAAGTCGGGATCGGGAAAATAGAGGAAAGGGACACTTTAAAGAGGACTAGGACAAAACCCTTTGAGATCTAGGACTTTGAAGAGTCTCTACCCACGGGAGCACCGGAGTACTCGTGTTACCTCACCCAGGGAAGCCGGGTGCATAGGTGCCTTTCGGGGTCGGGTTTCGTCGTCGTTTCGAATGGCGATCTGCTGCAAAGTGCTGCTGGCGGCCAAGAGAAAAGTGTCCGGGTGGATCCAAGAGTGGATCGGAGTTCTGGTGAACCTGAAAGCAGAGGGGACAGAGTCTGGGTCACTAGCCAGTGACCAGGAAGGCGATGGACAGATGCCCACCGATGTCGAGTGCTTCAGGTGCGTTGACGGTCATCTCGTTTCTGCAGCCACGAGGTCCAGGAGGCGTTGTCGGCGACCAGGAGCAGGATTCGGGCTGGTACACGATGTCTGTCGAGTGCTGCAGTGTCGGCGACCGGATTGGACCCAACAAGCCTTGGCAACGGCAAGTCTCGATGTAGCTGAAGATCGTCGATGGTGCAGACCAGCAAGGTCTGGGGAACTCACCCAGCGAGGATAAGTCAGGGCAGGCCTGGAGCAACCAGGGGAGCCCTTTGGTTTCTTTAGAAAGTCTTCTGGGGACCCACGAGCCGGCTGGCAAGGGATCGCGAAGACACCTCGGGCGGAATCACTCAACAGGGGCCCACGGTCACTCGGGACAGTGTAGGCCTCTGATCTTCAGAGGGATTCCTGCTGGAGGTTGGGACCACACGTGGTCTAAAGCACAGATTCGTAGAACGTTGTGAAGGGGTTGCACTCGACAATAGTGCACGGTACCCAGGGGTCGTGGTTCCTCGTCACTCGTGGGGTCCACTTGCCTCAGCTTCGCTGGGGACTCACGATGGCCTTGGAGAAGTTAGGAAATCTACTTCTTGGGCTGCAGGGACTTCGGACTCCGGCGGGAGCGGCGTAGTTTGCGACCGTCGTTATCGTTTTTGGTGCCTGCCAAGCAGGGGAGTCACTCCTTGACCCCAAGGGAGATTCTTCAGTCCTCTAATCGTGATGTAGAGCGTCGAAGGTCCAGGATTCAGTTTCAAAGTTTAGTCCAGGGATATCTAATCTTGCTGTGGCAAGGGTTCCCCATTTTAACTAGTAAAACAGGGAGGGACTAACTCTATGACCCCACCTATGGGAGGGTCAAGGGAGGGGTGGCTACACCCACTTCCCTTTGTCCAGTTTCGCGCCAGAGCAGGGGCAGGTAGCCCCTGAGCTGGTTTGAACTGGCATATGCGCAGAGGAGCCTTTTGCTCCCCCAGTGCAGGACTTCAAAGCACTCTAAGAGTGCACCCACCCAGCCCCAATACACATTATCCTGTCTGGGGAGGTGGTCACACCTCCCTGCAACAGGAAACCTATTGTCCAGGCCTCCCCTGCCGGAGTTTCGTCCAGCAGCAGGAGGCCAGACTTGTGTCTGTGGCAGCAGCATCCATTTTGTGATGCCAGGGCTTCAGAAGGAAGTTACCGGGTTAGTCAGAGTTAACATGTCTTTCCCTCTAGAAGGGTGGAATGCTACCCCCGCCGCCAGGATTGGCGGGGGGGTAGTATTCCAAGATGTTTGACACCAAACACAACATGTTTAGGTGCAGCCATTCCAAAGTTAGCATTTTACTGCGAGGATATAATGCTTTTAAGAGTATATGGTCAGGCTGCACTACAAACAGCATCAGAGATGGTCTCCGAACGCTGCAGAGGGGCCCTGCTCATGCAGGGGCACCCTCTCACATAGGAACCATGCACTCTGCCTTTAGGATTGATAAGGCCTGCCTTAGGAGTGACTTATAGGTTTATATGTGTGTATGTATTTAGTGATATAGGTAACCTATATCACAGTAAGAGGTGCATGCACCACCTTACCCAGGCTGCAGTAGCAGACCTGTGGTGTCAGTTTGGATGGCCTTCCAGGGGTGGCACAATACGTGCTGCAGCCCCTGGTAGGCCTCTGAGGTACCTATGCCCTTGGTACATAGTATACCATATACTAGGGACTTATAAGGGCACTCCAGATTCCAATCAGAGATGTGCCTAAGGCACATGGAAACCATTTTACAGAGAAAGCAGATAGACTGGGGCCCTGAATAGCAGGATCCCAGTCCAACTAAGTCATAAACCAGCAAAACACCATAAAAAAAAGTGGGGGCAACCATATAGTCAGATTCCACCTTCCTACATAACCCCCCCAAACGAAAGGAGATAAGGCTAACCTTGGCCAGTTGAGCCTATATTGACTAAGTGGCCATATAAGGAAGCACCTGCACTAGCATGGTTGCCCCCTATGTTATGGTCCACTAAGCAATCCCTCACCCTAAGGGTATGAGAGGGTCTCCACCATGGGGAATCACTACCTCTGGTGTGCTTAGGTAAAGTACAAGGCTGGTGAGGTGTCTGAGTAGGGAAGTGAGGCCCTAGGAATGTTGGCCTCAGCTTCCTCAGATCACTGGTCACCATGTATGCCTGTCTTTCCATGACTGAGTTGCACTTTGCTCTAAGGGTCAACCTTTGGCTGCCTACAGCTGGGGGTTGGGTCCCTTTGGATGGAACACTGGAGGGACATGGCAGGTTTGGAACCTTCTGGTCCCAGGTTTGCCCTTGCCTACCAGAGTCCTTCTGGGGGAGGTCCCTACATAAAGGTATGGGGGATCCCTCAGTGTGTAGAGGAATTTTCACCTGGCTAGGGCTACTAGACTGGGTGCCCCTAATCTGCTGATGGGGGGTTCCTCTGGACAGGGGGCCCTGGGGGTCCACTGACCTCCCTGACCTCTGCCGCCCTGGGCTGGCTGAGGCAGGGTAGAGAGGGGCAGGTTACCTGCTCCAGACTGGGTACCGCCTTGGAAGGGTCCTCTGCCATCAGGGGTGTGGCCAGGCCAGGCCTGACTACCTCTGGGGCAGTTCCTTCACTAGGGGTAGGGTCAGTTCCCTGAGGAGGCTGACCCTTACCTACTGTCTGGAGGGAAGAAGACTTTTCTTCAACCCTTGTGCTCTCTTTTGGGGGAGAGTGGGCCATTCTTTCAGGCTCCATCTCTCCAAATTCTTGGGCTGGGGCTGTGGCCATCACAGCCCCACTAACCTTTACAGGGACGCCCAACATCCTAAGATGGGTTTGGTGTTCAACTTCAGCCCAGGCTGAAATTTCCAAATCATTGCCCATCAGGCAATCTACAGGTAAGGTGGGGGACACTGCCACTCTCTTTGGGCCTGTGACCCCCTCCCAGCTGAGATTGACTATGGCCATGGGGTGATCTGTTCTGACACCATCAATGTTGGTCACCTGGTATTTAAACTCAGGTAAAAGCTGGTGAGGGGGGACTAGTTTCCCTGCCACCATGGTGACACTAGCCCCTGTGTCCCTAAATGCCACAGCTTTCTGACCATTAATTATTGGCTCCAATCTGTACCTGCCCAATGCTATGGGACCCATGGTAAAGGTGGCAAATCCTATACCACCATCAGAGTCAGAGGAGTCTGTTGAGGGGTCCCTGTCTAAACTAGGGCCCACCTCTGTTCCTCTTGCAAAAGCACCCAACTTTTGGGTGCACTACTCCCAACTGGAGGATTACTACTGGTAGTACCAGGAGGGGTGGTAGTAGTTGTGGGAGGAACATTTTCTTTATTGCCAATCCTGGGGCAACTGGGATCAGTTTTCCAGTGCCCAGGCTTTTTACAGACATGGCAATATGGTTTCTTTTCAGGAGAGGAAGGAGTTTGGGACCCACCCCCAGAAGAGGAATTTTGGGGCCCTGTAGGGGACTTATCCTTAGATTTATCCCCACCTTTCTCTTGGGACTTAGTAGAATCTTTCTTCTGGTCACCACCCTGATTTCTAGTTTTTACTCTGGTTCTGACCCATTTGTCTGCCTTCTTTCCCAATTCTTGGGGAGAGGTCAGATCCGAGTCCACCAGATACTGGTGCAAAAGCTGGTTTTGACAATTATTAAGGATCTGCTCCCTCATAATCAAATTGTACAATCCTAAAAAGTCATGCACTTTGTTGCCATGTATCCAACCTTCCAGAGCCTTTGTAGCACAATCTACAAAATCAACCCAGTCTTGAGTCTGTGCTTTTTGGGTGTCTCTGAACTTCAACCTGTACTGTTCAGTGGTTAGGCCAAACCCATCAATAAGAGCACTCTTCAAGACCTTGTAATTATCAGCATCCTCCTCTCTAACAGTGAGGAGCTTATCTCTACCTTTGTCAGCAAAGGAGAGCCACAAGATTGCTGCCCACTGCTCTTGAGGGACCCTCTGTACTTTACAGGCCCTCTCTAAAGCAGTTATCCATTTGTGGATGTCATCCCCACTCTGGTAGGGAGGGACAATCTTGTTTAGGTTTCTATGGTCATAAGACCTTTCCCTATCTCTAGGGATATTGCTGCCACCATGGGACTCTAGTCCCAACTTTCTTCTCTCTCTAAGGAGATCTAGGGATTCTCTATCTAAAGCCAATTGCTTCTTCCTGATCTCTAGTTGAGTTTCCTCATACTGGACCAGTCTCTTTCTTCTCTCATGAGAGGATTCCCTCCTGTGAGAAGAAACAGAGCTCCCTATTGAGGTGCCAGAGTGGTTAGACTCCTGAGAAGGAGACCTAGACTTTCTGTGCACACTCATAATCCTTCCTGGGGGGACAAAGGTGTGGTTCTCTAGATCCTCATCTTCATCTTCCCCAGAAGGGATTGGGTTCTCCAGGTCAGGGTCATTGTCACCCTCCTGGTCAGTTTCAGAGGGGGGCTGGGGGTAGTGGTACCCCTGGCCCCTTCCTCATCTGCTGGCCCACCCTCTGCTCCTACCCCTTCAGTCTCTGAGGACTTACTAAGATCATAAGCCACCAACAACTCCTGGAGGTGTTGGGTGGTGGGACTTTGGCCTGTCCTTAATTTCCTCACGTTACACAAAGCTCTCAATTCCAAGAATGGGAGTGTGTCATACTTGGAGGGTGGAAGCTCAATGGCTTCCTGCAAGGCATCTTTGGATCCTGCTTTTAAGGACATTACTAGTGTGGTGTGGTGTATGCACTACCTACTCTAGTGTGGCCTACTAAACTCTCTTGAGTTGTAGAAAGGGTTGTGCTATCCCTTAACACACAACTCTAAGTTCAGTAGAACTTACTGATATTCTAAGCTTAAATTATATGTACCTTAGGTACCTTTAGTGGTTTTCAGTTGATCAATTCAATTGAGATTATCTGGTAAAACAATAGCAAGCTGGAATCCCACACGCTGCACACCAATGTGAGAAGTTGGCCTGGCATATGCTGTCCACTAATTATAGTGGGCACCGTGCACCAGTCCAAATCGACTCTTATGGTAGGTAGGTTAAAGACAACCTTATTGAAAGCTATCCTAGTGGTAGCTATGGAGAGCAGCCTTCAGGCTAAGTCTTGAAGGAATGTAAAGCAGCTTGTTTTACCAGTCTATAATCTCTTGAGTGACCAAATGAAAGAGCACCACACCAGGTATATATTCAAAATATATGTATTTATTACTAAACACACCCCTCTAGTCTCTTTATGAGGCTAGAGTTCGAAATACATAGGTTATAAGATCTTAAATCACAGTAATAGCACAAATACACGTTTGGGCCCTAGGGGCGTACCAAACCATATACCAATAAAGTGGTATGCGAACCACGACTGAACTAGACACTAGGCCTAGAGCCTCTAGAAGTGCTTGGACCACAAGGAACCACCCAAGGTAGTGACACAGGGGACCCACGGGAGACGCGTGCAGTGTAAATACACAACCGCGATACGCCGTTAACTTCTATGGAGAAAGTCGGGATCGGGAAAATAGAGGAAAGGGACACTTTAAAGAGGACTAGGACAAAACCCTTTGAGATCTAGGACTTTGAAGAGTCTCTACCCACGGGAGCACCGGAGTACTCGTGTTACCTCACCCAGGGAAGCCGGGTGCATAGGTGCCTTTCGGGGTCGGGTTTCGTCGTCGTTTCGAATGGCGATCTGCTGCAAAGTGCTGCTGGCGGCCAAGAGAAAAGTGTCCGGGTGGATCCAAGAGTGGATCGGAGTTCTGGTGAACCTGAAAGCAGAGGGGACAGAGTCTGGGTCACTAGCCAGTGACCAGGAAGGCGATGGACAGATGCCCACCGATGTCGAGTGCTTCAGGTGCGTTGACGGTCGTCTCGTTTCTGCAGCCACGAGGTCCAGGAGGCGTTGTCGGCGACCAGGAGCAGGATTCGGGCTGGTACACGATGTCTGTCGAGTGCTGCGGTGTCGGCGACCGGATTGGACCCAACAAGCCTTGGCAACGGCAAGTCTCGATGTAGCTGAAGATCGTCGATGGTGCAGACCAGCAAGGTCTGGGGAACTCACCCAGCGAGGATAAGTCAGGGCAGGCCTGGAGCAACCAGGGGAGCCCTTTGGTTTCTTTAGAAAGTCTTCTGGGGACCCACGAGCCGGCTGGCAAGGGATCGCAAAGACACCTCGGGCGGAATCACTCAACAGGGGCCCACGGTCACTCGGGACGGTGTAGGCCTCTGATCTTCAGAGGAATTCCTGCTGGAGGTTGGGAGCACACGTGGTCCAAAGCACAGGTTCGTAGAACGTTGTGAAGGGGTTGCACTCGACAATAGTGCACGGTACCCAGGGGTCGTGGTTCCTCGTCACTCGTGGGGTCCACTTGCCTCAGCTTCGCTGGGGACTCACGATGGCCTTGGAGAAGTCAGGAAATCCACTTCTTGGGCTGCAGGGACTTCGGACTCCGGCGGGAGCGGCGTAGTTTGCGACCGTCGTTATCGTTTTTGGTGCCTGCCAAGCAGGGGAGTCACTCCTTGACCCCAAGGGAGATTCTTCAGTCCTCTAATCGTGATGTAGAGCGTCGAAGGTCCAGGATTCAGTTTCAAAGTTTAGTCCAGGGATATCTAATCTTGCTGTGGCAAGGGTTCCCCATTTTAACTAGTAAAACAGGGAGGGACTAACTCTATGACCCCACCTATGGGAGGGTCAAGGGAGGGGGTGGCTACACCCACTTCCCTTTGTCCAGTTTCGCGCCAGAGCAGGGGCAGGTAGCCCCTGAGCTGGTTTGAACTGGCATATGCACAGAGGAGCCTTTTGCTCCCCCAGTGCAGGACTTCAAAGCACTCTAAGAGTGCACCCACCCAGCCCCAATACACATTATCCTGTCTGGGGAGGTGGTCACACCTCCCTGCAACAGGAAACCTATTGTCCAGGCCTCCCCTGCCGGAGTTTCGTCCAGCAGCAGGAGGCCAGACTTGTGTCTGTGGCAGCAGCATCCATTTTGTGATGCCAGGGCTTCAGAAGGAAGTTACCGGGTTAGTCAGAGTTAACATGTCTTTCCCTCTAGAAGGGTGGAATGCTACCCCCGCCGCCAGGATTGGCGGGGGGTAGTATTCCAAGATGTTTGACACCAAACACGACATGTTTAGGTGCAGCCATTCCAAAGTTAGCATTTTACCGCGAGGATATAATGCGCTTAAGAGTATATGGTCAGGCTGCACTACAAACAGCATCAGAGATGGTCTCCGAACGCTGCAGAGGGGCCCTGCTCATGCAGGGGCACCCTCTCACATAGGAACCATGCACTCTGCCTTTAGGATTGATAAGGCCTGCCTTAGGAGTGACTTATAGGTTTATATGTGTGTATGTATTTAGTGATATAGGTAACCTATATCACAGTAAGAGTGCATGCACCACCTTACCCAGGCTGCAGTAGCAGACCTGTGGTGTCAGTTTGGATGGCCTTCCAGGGGTGGCACAATACGTGCTGCAGCCCCTGGTAGGCCTCTGAGGTACCTATGCCCTTGGTACATAGTATACCATATACTAGGGACTTATAAGGGCACTCCAGATTCCAATCAGAGATGTGCCTAAGGCACATGGAAACCATTTTACAGAGAAAGCAGATAGACTGGGGCCCTGAATAGCAGGATCCCAGTCCAACTAAGTCATAAACCAGCAAAACACCATAAAAAAAAGTGGGGGCAACCATATAGTCAGATTCCACCTTCCTACACTCCACATAGAAGATGGTCTAGATTTACCCCGGCAAACTTCACGCATGCCCTTCAGCAGAACTACCCTGCACTAGGAAAGGATATTAATGTGGCGTGTAGCTGCATGGATAAGTGGGTTAAGGATGCCTTGGACGTGGTGGTGATCCAGCGGTGTACTAACAACAGATACTTCACTACCATATACTCACCTGGGCCCATATAACCTCTTTCACTAATACCAAGTAGACCGCTGGAGCTTGTAGTTTATAGATTTCATGTTTCAGGAATAGTTATATCTCTGTTCTAACTAAACCTCTCACTGATCAAAAAGTTCTTTCCTCTGGTCGATGGACCATTAGTTGGAACTAATTGAT